>JAQFXP010000492.1:0-29161 GCA_034693685.1 Belba bartosi
GAAATGAAATTATTAGACATATCTATAAACAAAATACAAAATTTATTTTAAATAAGAAATTAATTTATAAAATAAAATATATATTTAAATATAAATACCAATAAAACTTGAAAAACGAACACGGCAAATGATGACCATCTATAATCGAGATATTTCATAATGTAGCCACCTACTATCGGGCCACAAGCTGTTCTTTAATTAAAATAAATAACGTCAAAAATATTTTTTTTAAATCAAAATAAATAAATTTAAAGGTTAAACATGCCCAATTGCTTCGGATGATGCAAAGAGTCCAGATATAATCGATGCCATCGACTGACTTTCGGGAAAGCCACATTTTCTATAATTAGCAATAATTTTAAACTTGTACAAATTTCAAAAATTGTAAAAAATAAATCATTATTTACATAATTTCACGATAACCCTGCACAAAACTGCCAACTAGTGAGGCGCCAACACCTATACTTAGGAAGACCTGTGCGACTATGACGAGCCATAATTGACTAGATGAAAATTTTTTATATGAGTTAAATATAATTTTTTTTAACTTTTCCAAACTCACGGCTCAATTGGAATTATAGGTATAGGTTGTCAAAGTCGAGCATCAGATCCAACACCGGATTAGACCGAAAACAATGACTAATAATGAGATAAAATGTGAAACAATTTACGTAAGAGTTGAACAAAGTTTGGATTTGAATGAAACGAAAATATCGGAAGACTTTGAAACTGAAGGTAAAGACAATCGAAGCGATGGTTCGGCAGATAATGAGCCGAAGAGTGAAGATAAAGACTAGAACTGATAACTAGAAGTGGAAATAAGAGAAGAGATTATGTGTGCGATTGGACGGCTTGTATACAGGAATTAAGATGTGTGTCGGGTCTAAAACCCCATAAAACGGTCAATCATTTGAATCAAAAGCCATTCAAATGTTCCGATTGTGAGAAATGTTTTCCAATCAAAGACTACCTAAGAATCGATCGAAAGAACATCCAGTTGTCTGACCCATCAGTGCTGACCTGTAGTCACCCGGGATGTGAGCACAGGGCTGGCATTTAGTTGGCACTGAAATATCATTGATTTAACAAAACGTATAAACGGTTTAGTTGTGATTGGATTGGATGTGAACTGAAGTTTCGATTCAATTCTGAACTCAAAGTTTACTGTCGGAGCCAACACATCAATGAAAGGCCGTTTAAGTGCACCCAATGTGATAAAGCCGTCGAAAAAGGACCTAAAAATCATAAGTTGGTGCACAGGGAGGCCAGGGATAAGGTGTGCGGTTGGACGAGTTGTGGAAAGGGGTTTCGGTCCGACGATTAAAAACATATTTAGTACTCAATTGAAAAATTGTTATCAATTTTAGCAAAACAACAATTTTTGTTGTTATTAATATATTTAATTAAAGTTATAATTCTTTACTTACTCTTATCGGTAATAATTGATTTGAATTGAATTAACAATTTGTTAATTCAATTACAAATTGAGTGTAAGTATGTGTTTGCTATTAACATATATTTTGTAATAATTGCATTGATTTTTTGCAATAAAGTTTTGTTTTAAGTAATCTTATATTAATTTTTCGAAAATTTATTTATAACCATAATTAAGTCTAAATGTTAACTAGGTAGAAATTATTTTCGGATTTAATGAAATTATTTTTAAATATTTAGATTTTGATAGAATTTAATATTAGAATAGATTTAATAAATGAATAACAAATTTTGATTTGTAGTGGGAATCAGCAAAAAATGCAAATAATTTTATTAATTTTTATCTTCTTATTAATTAAAATTAATTTGTTTTATATCTAATTATTTGACAAATATATGTATAATATATATATATATAATATAATTGAATTAATTTATTTATTCATTTTAAACAATATATTTATAATTTTTTAGGCAATTTAGAGGTATAATAGAAAACAATCAAAAAGTTTCTTCGCATTCAATATTAGAATTACTTATTTTTGGAGAAAAACACTTTTCAATGGATTTGAGACAAAAAATATTCTTTTTTTAGTACTCATTGAAAATTAAAAAGAAATTACAATATATTTCATTCAAAAAAACAAACAAATAAATGAAAATATCTTTTTTGTAGTATTTTTCTCATAAATCACACTATAATTGAATTTAATTACAATAAATCAATTAATTTAATTAATTTTTTGTTATAATAATCATAATTATTAGAAACTAAGGCAACAATTAATTGAATTGTATTTTTCAGTTCAGTTTGAATTTGTAATCGTGTTTTACAAATGAATATAGAATTTGCTTGTTAAGTTTTGAGAGAGAGATAGAGTTTAATAGTTTTAGTCTGCAAATTGTTTTTAAATGTATTAAATTGAGTTTTGTTGCATTACTTTTTTTTATTGGCGATAAAACACATAAAAAGCCGTTTAAAGTCAAAAATTTCTCATTAAATATGCATTGGATTACAAATTATAAACAAATTTTCGCTTCAATTCTTATACATGAAGTGAAGAGAATTGCGTTTTTCGATTGAATGTCTAATTCAATAGGAATTTTGTATAAGAAGTTGTTTTTGAAAAAATTCAGTATTTATTTTACTCTAACGGTTAGATCAGTGTTAAGAATATTCGGTGTTTTCGTTTCGATTGGAATATTCTGTACAATACTATAAATAAGTTTTTAAACATAAATATTATTACAATTGGTTTTCAGTAGTTTTTCTTATGATAGCTAACACTTTGAATGAGACGACAATTATTGTATTGATAGATGAGTTGTATTGGATTTTTAATTACAATTTTTTTATCGTTAAGTTTGGTTGAAAATTATGTGCAAAACATTTGAAAATTGTTTTTCTATTTAAGAGTGTATTTGTGATAATTGTCGACACAATTTGGGACTTTATATTTGAGACACAATTTTTATTTTTGATAAAAGCTCTGAAATATTTGTTTCCGAAATATTTTTTCTTAATTAGAATATATTTAATGATAATAGCGATGCAATGCAACTATAAAAGACATTTCTCGTCTACAATAGTATTGATTATTTATATGTTTTTTGGAGTTTTACACAATTTTTTGCAATTTAAGTCAGGTTTTGGTGTTTTATTGAAAAATCAATTTTTTTTCTAATTAATGGAATGATAGCCACAAATACCTTAACATTTAAACTGACATAAGATGTGTTGGAAAAAAACAAATCATTTTCTCGTTTTTTACTCAAATATATTCTAATAATAAGTTTTGAAAACATTTTTGTGTTTCAATAGACATTACATTTTCCAAACTAATGGGCAGAACAGTGTAAAAGCGCTTTTCATAGGTTTGGCAAAAAGTCTTAACTAATTGTTTAAAATTGTTTTTCTGATAATTTGTGTTAATATATAGTTAATATCGATATTTTGCACATGAATTATATGATAGTGCAGTTGAAGTCATATTTTTTAACACACTTTTTAATTCCGTATAATATGTTTGGATAAGTTTTTTGTATTTTTTTTTTCATTTTATTTTAAGTCATATTTTTTGCGTTTCCCTTATTTTTCGCTAAATATTTGGTTTTTATGACAAATTGTTGGAAAAATCTAATTATTATTTGTATTTTATTGGAAAATTTTGAACTAAAAAAAAATCAAAACACATGTATTTTGTGTAATATATGTTTCGCTTAATAAATCATTTTTAGAAAATTAATTATTAAATTAAAAAACAAAAAATAAAGAATTTAATCAATTTTTGTCCTCAAAACTCGTTTTTTATATATCACTTATTTTTTAACTATCAGTACTAATGCACAAAAATTCTTAACAAAAACATTAGTTTTTTTTGTCTAATTCTTAAATCTATTTAAGTTATTGTCCTTAAAATATCAAACGAGTTGTACAAACATTTCAAATGTTTGAACAGTTTTTTCAAATCAACACAATTTTGCACTTTTTCTCAACAACTTATACAACAAATTAAGTTTAAATTAAAGAAATTATTTCTAAATTTTTAGTCAAAGAATCTATTATTTTATTGTCACTTATTTATCAGAATCAAGACATAATTACCCGGGTAGGTATGACCAGGGCTCCGAACATTGTAGTAAAGGCAAAATATTGTTTTTCAAAAATTTTTTAAAATTTTTATTTCTTAAAAAATATCCTAAAATGAGATATAATTTTTGAAAATCATAACTAATTCATTTTTATGACAAATGTAAGAATTGTTACTAAAAAATATTATCACAAGATATGAATATATAATCAAATTATCAATAAAAGTATTAATCGGAAAATAAATAAATTCTTTGAAACAAAACCTCAAAAATACTATTATTCTTAATAAGACTTATTTGGATTTAATACTAAAAAAATACAAAACAAAAAAGTTTTTGACTAAAACTTATTCTTTATTATAAAACAAATGAATGATTTTAACTAAAAAAAAACAATAATTTCCACAAAAAAAAACCCAAAAACTTTGCCAAACTATTCATAAAAATAAGAAATCAAAAAACAAACAAACTCACTTAAACACAACACAACAACAACAACACAAATGTCTTGATTCTGATAAACACTAATGAAGTTAATATTTGTCACATTTTTAAACAAATCACTTAATATGGGATAACATTCTTATTTTGCATTTCAAAATTCCTTTCATTACTACTAAGAATAATATTTTTTTTGTTCGATATAATAGTATTAATATATTTGTAATTATTTGTTAACCCTATCATCAATCGATAGACAAATATATAGACGAAAACAAATCGATTGATTATACAAACAATGATTAAATAACTAATAAATTATAGAATTATTAGTTTTCTAACATAGCGTTCACTTCAATAGCAAATATTTGTGTTTAATAATCGCTAAATATTTGTTAAACACAATTCCATTTTGAAAATCCCAATAATATTCTCTAAACCCAATGGTTATAATTAAAGACACAATTAATAAATGGCTTTATTTGAGCGCTAATTAAGATATAGTTTATTCTCATTAATATCATAGCATATAATATGTGTTTTCCGAATGAGACATAACATCCTATCTATAAATCAATGAATTGTTTATCGATTATAGACTAAAAATTCTTAATTTTTTTATTTGTTTTATCATTTATTTTAAGCCTCTATTTGAATGGATATTAAGTTTTCTTTTCTCTATATTTAACTAAAGACAAGATTTTAAGCAAAAATTTATATTTAATAATAGGTTTGAGATTCACCTGAAAGACGGGGTAAAACTCAAACAAAAAAATTTGTTTTTGTTTTTCAATTAATAAAAAACAATTTGTTTTTAGAAATGAATGAATGGATGGATCGGATCAACAAGATCGAATGAATTCAAAATAATTTTTTAAAAAACAATTTTTTGAATTTTAATCACAAAATTAAATGAGAATTTAAAATGAAAAGAAAAAAAATGAATTTTTAAATGTTTTTTTTATAACATATGTATAATTGACTCAAATAATAAAATTTTTTAACAATTCTCACAATTAGTATTGTTTGTCTAAAACAGTTATTTTTACCGTTCGTTTAGATAACAAAAATTTAATGAAATTTTTCTCTCAAATCAAAACCTAATGATTATAATTGACAAAAAAGTTCTTTTGGAGAAAAATCCAATGAAATTACAGTATATTTTGATTATAAGTAAAATAAAACTCGACTTCAAATCAAATGAAGTTAAAAAAAAGATATTCTAAATCAAAAAATCAACATTTGACACATGATTAGGAAATTTTAAAAAATAAATCACAAAATTGTTTTGTCTTAAGAGGAGATTAATTAAGAACTAATTGAAAAAAAAGACTTATTTTGTTAAATAAGACTAACAATCGTTTGAAATGAGAGAAAAAATGCTTTTTCTAATTGAAATGTAATTATAATAATTGGTAATTAAGGCATAACTAGTGATTAAAAAGTGTTTAAATGGCCTAAAAACGGATAAATCAGTCAAAATTTGAACCAATTTTTAGGACTAGATCTCAAACAACACAACACTTTGATTATGAATTATATATTGGATTGAATTGAATAGTAATCTTAGGAAAAAATAAACAGATTAATCGATAGAAGAATAAATTCTATAAATATCTTTTGCGTCAATAAGCAAAAAGTGATTATATATTTTAAAAAAAACCTAATTTTCAATTTGTTTTTAATAGTTTGTCAACAATTTTAAGCAATTCGTGGAATATCGAGAGAAAGACCAGAAAAATAAAATAAAAAACTCAGTAAATAATTACTAATAATTAACGACAAAAATAAAAAACAATTTTTTTTCTCAAACGAATCGTTAGTTTTAGTATTTGTTGTATTGTTTGTCGCACTCTCTCTCACATACTGTGTGCTGTTGTGGTAGTCGGGGAGAGCCCGGAGGTTACGGCGCTGTCCTTAACCGATCAGACCCTCGGCGTAATCGCTGAGATCCGACTCGTCGTCCGTCTCATAGCCGGACAGTAAACCCATTTCCTGAATGTCGAACACGTCTTCGAGATCAAGGGTTAAGAGCCAGGAGTTGTCGTCTCGTACTTCCAAATAGTTCCACAAATGCATGTCCTTTAGGAACGAAATGGGAAAAAACAAAACAAAAAAGTTTTTTATAACAAATCAAAACAAATAATTAATCGAAAGCAATCAAAATAATTCGCATTAAAAAGCATTCAAATCATCTGCTATTCTATACATTAATTCTAAACGCAATTAGTATTTGAATTATTAATTCCAAACAAAACCTATTTATTCACTCAATTTGATTCCTAACGTCTAATCTAATCGAAAGCAAACTATTTATTCAATAAATTCCTGAATTTTAAATGAATGAAAAAAAAATATTGAACTAAAACCCGAAATTCTATTGAATATTCTGAACTAAACATTCAATTCAAGTCAAAAACCATAAAAATTCAAATAAATCTCTCAAATAAACTCTCAATTTATAAATAAATAATATGAACGCAAATTGTTTCGAAGTTTTATTTTTTTCTAAAAAATTTATATCAAGTTTGAAAAAAACAGAATATGACTAAAAATTTGTATAAATAATATCAAATATTTTTGACTTAAAAAACACGATTTTAGAACAAAGACATTAATTGTAATCCAAAATAATAATCAAATTTAATAATAATCATAAAATAGGAACTTATTATTAATGAAATGTTAATTAAAACGACATTTACTTCAGAATTATTCTTAATTATCGATTAAAAAACAAATGAAGGGTTAAAACGGAATGAGAAGTAAAACAAACGAAAAGTAATAAAAAACATATAATTATCTGAAAAATAGTAATGATTTGTACGAAAAAAAAATCAAAATAATAATTAAGTATTAAAACGACTAATAATTAAGAAAAATACTAAAGATTTGCTGAAAAGGTTATCAAAAGATATTTATCACAAAAGAAGTATTGCCTAAGAAATTCTAAACACAAGGGAAGACATAGAAATGGAATTCAATTTCAAAATTCAATCTAAAAATCGCAAAAATTTTTAAAAAACACACAAATAATCAAAAGGAATGAAAACAAAATTAATGAAATGAGAAATAAATTTCAAAAAGACTTAAGAAAGTTAGCGATCGGTCGGAATATTAATAAGAATTCCAATCAATACCCGAAGTATTTCGAGCTCTCCCTCATGATTCTGGCGCCGGCGCCGCTGTCTGGGCGGCGGTATATCTGCTTTGCGGCCGTCCGGGTAGGCGTGGAGGTAAAAGCAGGCGCCAGCGAATGGACACTCGCCCTGGCCCTGCTTGAAGTATTTGCACGGCTTAGCACTCAGAGCACTCTTGTATGAATCGATGAGCGATTGCTTCTCATTCCGCTCTTCATACCAGTACTTCGATGGGATCACAAAGTCAGACGACACCCGACATTCCGGACACGCGCTAACACACAGACAATACAAAATAAATATTACATTATATTAAATGTTATATTAGATTCAAATACACCAAAACATTGTTTAATATTAAGCGAACTAAACATTAGTCTAAACTACCATAAAATACACGATATATATAAAAAAAATATCAAAAATAGCAATAAATCCTAAATTATAAAAAAAACAAATCAAAAAATATTTTTTTAAAAGTCTATCAATCCTAGCGCTAAAAATGACATAAAAAAAGACTATAAAAAATTGAAATAAAAATTATAAAACAAATCAGATAGAAATCAAAACAAATAATTTCGATACCGAATCGTTCTGTTCTCGAATTGCTTGGTTTGCCTCCACTTCCGAATACAACTCAAACAGAATATATGCGAACACTTCTCGAGAATCCCGAACCGGCGCTCAGTTATCGGCTCCTTTTCGATCACTATATCCATACAAATACCGCAGGCCTTGTCTAGACTGCGCTGTACGGCAAACGATATCTCCATTTCCCTCTCGTGTTCTCGTATACATTCCTTTCGAAATACAAATCAAAGTAAACAAACATTTTATTACTTCAAAACGCAAACACAAAATCATTAAAATTCGATGCAATCGAAAAAAAAAACAGTTTTGAAATTCGGCTCAAATGTCAACTGAAATGAAACCGAAAATTAAATATTTATTCATCGGATTTGAGTCCTAAGGTAAACAAAAAAAAAACGACAAAAAAATTTTAATTAAAAACTAAAACTTGAAATTAAACTTAAAAATCAATTCTTAAAAAATATCTTTGAATTAAAACATTAAAAAATTCGCAAAATTATCAAAACTTTCGAAATAAATCTAATAACAGGAAAAAAGTAATAAAATATTTATAAAAACAAAAAACTAACAAAAATGCAGAAAAAAAAATCTAAAAATACAAATTAATCGATAAATTAAAAAACAAACTAAAAATAAAAACTAATTAAATCTCATTAAACGAAAATTGCCCTAAAAATGAAATAAATTTTTAATTAACTAAAACTGATTAATAACTAATAAAATTCGAAATAAAAAGTTAGACAAAACAAAAACAGCAATAAATTAATTACAAAATAAAGTAAATGAAAAAAAAAACGCAAAAAAACAAAAGCTATAAATCACATGTCATATGAGAAAACAAAAAAAATTAATTTTAAAAATTAATTCTATAATTAAAGTCAATGACAACCAAACCAATTAAAAACAACTAAAACAACAGAAATAATAATAAAAATTTAATTTAATTATAGATTTGTATAGCGATAGCGACCATAAAAATAAATATAAAAATTGATTAAATGTTGAGAAATAGGCTTAATATCGATCTCTAATTACGATCTGATGTCTGGCAATAATGTCTGAAAAATTTTATCGCTTTTTAAGTCAAAGGTCTAAACCGTTTGAATGACAAAAATGAAAAATAGATTTTTGATTAACATTCGAGACATAACAACCAAAAAAAATTGGTTCAAAACTCGAATTTGCATTAAATTTCAATTTTAGACATAAAAAGAGTCAAAAATCCCTAAAAATAAAAATTGTGGTAAAAACTAATTACTGAAAAAAAAGTAAATAAATTTCAATTTGTTTTGTCTGAGCCCTGAAAACTAAAAACAGGATTAACTCAAAGACATAGTTAAGAAGATTACAAAACTAGAGCTCAATTTCAACTAAAAATTTTCATTAAAAAAAGCCTTTAATTCCTGAACTAAATTATTAAAATAAATAAAAATAATTAATTGGAAAAAAAATTATTTATATATTAAATAAATTCCAAAAACGAGAAAAATTAATGAAACAAATTGTTAAATATCAGCAAAAGTTAAAAATATGATAATTCTAATTAACTTTCATTCGACGACTTATTATAGAATTAATTAAATCAAAATATTTCCTCATTTTCAGCAATTTTTTCCTCAAAATACGAAACAATTCCTGAAAATTGCCAACAATTTCGACTAAAGAGGAAGAGATATCGATAGAGAGAGACTCGACCTCTAAATACAACAAATATTGATCGACTGATACAAAACTAAAAAAATAAATAAAATATACAAAAAAACCAATAAAAAGCAAAAAATGTTAAAAACTGGAGAAAAAACCTAAAAACGGAACAAAAACCTAGAAAATGGAACAAAACAACTAAACAAGTGAACATGGTCAAATACATACGTCTCTGTGTTTGTTCTGTTGGTCGATATCATTCGGGTCGAGACAACAGCGGCCGCAGAGGTCACAAATGGCTCCGTGAGTGTACTGGCACTGGCCGTCCGGGTAGGGACAGCTGCCGTCGATCGTATTCATCGAATACGGACAAAGAGTTTTCAATTTGGGAGCACTGGTTGTAGAAGTGGTGACGTAGGTGTGTGCGGGCACTACAACGCCGCCGCCATATGGGACAGACGTATTCATATTGGAATCGGTCTTCGATTGACCGGTAGTCGAGACGTGTTTTGAGCCCATTATCTGAGCGTAAGTTTTGCCACAATTTTGGCTACGGATCGGCGCCGAAGAGCCGCTGCCCCTCGACGTCGACATCGTTTGATTAGAACTACTATTAGTCGGTTCGGAATAACCCGAGTCTTCCGATGACTGTCGCGAATCAGTTATTAGACTAGGATTTGATGATTGATTCGATTGTTGTTGCGATGAACTAATCACTGATTGATTAAATGGTACTAATTGTGGTCTAACTGTCGAGTAATTACTATTCAGTTGTGTTTTAGTCTTCGGTTCGATTACAACCGTTTCGATCGGATCATTGGCTATGGATTGCAGCGATTGCTGTCGACTTAGTTCGGTTGACATCAGTTGAAGTATTGGCGCACAAGTGGTCGCACCCGATGTGCTCACAGGCGTACTCTCGTCGCCCACTCCCGGCCCCGACTGCTGATGATTCGCCAGTATTGTCGACGCGTCTGAATGAACGAATCTATTGATAAAACAATTCAAAATTAAATTAAATTTATTTAAATAAAAACAAAAATCAATTTCATAACTATTGACGTCTTATAGATAACAAAAAAATTTATTTAAATTAATAAAAAATAAAAGAATTCTTCAAAAGATTCAGATTTTATGGATAAGAATCAGGAATTGAAACACTTTTACGTATTTTCCCCAAAATTCAAATTAAATATAACTCAAAAAAAAAGGGAAAAAATTCGTCACTTTTCTAGACTAAGGATTGGAATTATAACCAAAACAAGACATCAAAAGAAATAATTAAGAAAGTGGTTAAATGCGGCCATACCTGCAATTGTCGCCATACATACAGTGCGACTGTAAGTAAAACCAACAGACAGTCTCGGGTATGGGCACCGACCCGGCCATGTCGTGCGAGAACTGACACCAATCGCCGTCACGACAGGAGCCCCGGATATGGAATCTGTTGACAAAAATTAAAACAAAATTTATATTAAATACAAAATTAAAATTTAAACAAAAATTTAATCAAAATATACACTAAAGTTGAGACAAAATACTTAATTAAAAAAAACTTTTAATTAAAAAACTTAATTCAGATATCGATTCAGAAACGAATGACTCAATAGTTATGTAATCAAAACCTAAATAGATATCTAATGAATGAGTTGTTCGATAAGAACTGAAAAAATAAATCACAAAAAACAACAAATGTTTTGTTGTTTCGAATGCATTGCAATCAAAGGGTTTCCAAACAAAACAAAAACCAAAATAAAAAAAACCCAAAAATGACATATTTTTCGGTAACTATTGGTCAGGGAATCGGTTATGGAATTTGTGGATCGGATACTAACCGACACAACAACTGCTTTCGGTTATCCATCGACTGCAGCGTTTGTGTTGTGTTTGTGTGACTGCAGTTCGGATTTGAATTCGTATTCGTATTCACCACTGACTTCAACTCATTAATGGCAGCCATTTCTCAATGCATTCAATTGACTGAACCAACTGTTCGACGACTGCACGACTCGATCACTGCGAACGACTCAATAGACTGCCAACGGTATGAACTCAGACTCACAATCGCAGCACTCGTTTACGACTTTTAGACGTTTTTAGGGTTTGTTTTCTTACTGTTGTCGACCGATGACGAACACTCAATATTAGCTTTCAATTTGAACAGCAATTACGTCCGTTTTTGTTGTTAGTTTTTAAAGGGCATATTGTCGCGAGATAAATGATTTTATTTTTGCGTTTATATAATTATTAATTAACTTTTCGTACAGGTTGATTTTATTTTAAACAATATACTTTTATTATATTTTTCTAAGCATGCGCATTTATTAATTAATTTATTATAAAGCAATAAAAATTTTAAATTAGTAATACTTGTTATATAGAGTAGAAATTATAGGTTTGATTTGTAAGATTTTTTTTGTTTCTTCTTTGAAAACCTTGATGCTTTTATTTTTGCTTCTTTTTTTTTATTTGAGATTCAGACAGTCTAGTAATGTATTGTTAATTCTGTTGTGCCCTTTGAGTATGTGACCGGCTTTATGTGCCGACACACTTAATATATGTGTTTGGAGGTTAGAACTTATTGATTGAACAATCCTTTGTTTGACTTACAAGGTTTGGTTGACAAAGTGCATTTTATCGTCTGTTCAAAATCATGATTAAAATATGTAAAATTATTTCTAAAAATTATATGTTTACAATAAGCATGAGTGTGTTTGTCAACACGCTTGAGAAATAAATTTATATACAATAATTTTTATTTTTTTTAAATTTATTTTTTGTTAATTATCAAGAATTACACCTTTTATGCAAACACAAGGAAAAGAATTTTGCATGTTAGTTAGCAGAGGTTGAGAGGGGGATTCAACTAAAATTTCCCGGATTTTGAAATTTTGAATTTATACCCCTTAGCATTTTGATCCACCAAAAGGTACCCCCTCTATGATTTGAGCATTCATTGGTATGGCTAAAATTAGAAAAAGTTTCTTAATTTGAACTATATCCAGTTAAATTGCATCATAATTATATAGATTTTTTATCATTTTAGAAAAATTTTCCCCCAAACCCCCTATATCGATCTCCTCAATCTTTAACTAATAAGCATGTATACTGTACAAGGGTATTTGCATAATTTTTAAATTTACATAATATTTATACTAAGAATTAATTTTAATTGGTGTAATTTTCTCAATAAATAGACACATTATACATCTGTCCTTGTTGAGTTGCGCTACTATTACTGCAATAGCAAATCGAAATTCGATGACAGGTCAAATGTGTTGTTATGGCTATCACTAAATCGAGATCTTATCAATAAATATGTCTTTCTTCGCATTAAATGCTTAATATTTAAACCCTATTTGTTATCATTGATTTTTGCTTGAATAGATTTTACTATTTAATATTTTTTAATTGTACATTGTATATAGATAATTTATAGATATTCATAAATATTTAAAATAAAATTTAACAATTAACCCTTTTATTATTTGTTCAATCTAGAATTATATAGAAATTGAATTCATAAACAACGATACATTGATTTAAAATAAGGAGACTAGCTTACTCATGTTTTAAATCAATATGTGCAATGAGCACGTAGCTGATAATTACCAAAAATATCAACAAGAATAGATTAGAGTAAAGCATGATAATTTTAAGAAATTATTTGGATAAAATCCAAAAGTAAATAGCAATCAAGTAATAGGGGATAAGGGTTAACAACGGAAAAAACACGTTTTATACGATTGCATAGCAAAAAAATAATCTATAATTGCATTCAACAAATAACGTCCAAAAATAAATGATTAAAACTTTTATTTTCAATAATAATAAAAAAAATAGTAAACAAAACAAATGCTTAAAAACCGGCGAAAAGAATCTTAAAAATTAATTTTGAATTAAAAGACAAATTAAATTAAAGCAAAGAATTGCTAAAAATATTAGAAAAAGTTTAAAATTTATGAAAATATTAGTTATTAAATGAAAAAATGAATCGAAATGTGAATAAAACGAATAAATTGATTGATAACAAGCGCTTGAATACTGAACAGCCGTTTATAATGACGTGTATTAACGGCAATAGAAATAATAAGTTTTTAAGTGTTTTAATACTTTTCGTATTTTTTATATTACTATTGCTATCATTAATACCGTTGACCCGATCGACGCTTCCGTCGCCGTCGCCGCCATTGGATCCGATCTCCGGTTTGAAGTCTTCACTCAATCTCTGTCAGAGATGTAAACTATTGACCGAATCGTTTCAATCGGTAATTGTCGACAAGTTTTTTGATTTGATTTTTGATTAATAAAATTTTTTTTTTATTTGAATTAGTTTTTAATTTTTTTGTCTATTTTTTTGGTTCAACTCTTTTATATAAAATGCAAATAATTTCTCGACTTTTAAACTTGTTTTGAAAAACTAAAAAATTTTTAATTTTAATAGTTTTTAGGTATATATCGGTTATATCTTTTATCGTAAATAAAACCCTCTTTTTGTGAACATACAGACAGTAAATACCCAACGATTAACAAAGAGTTAAAAGTGTTTACAATTAAATAAAAAATTTATTTTCCAATCATTTCCTAAACAAATATCAGATTAAAAAAGGACTTAAAACTGAAATTAAAGGGAAATAGAGATCAACTACAGATCATGACCTCTAGCACAGGAAAAGTAATGATTGGATTAAATGAGGAAAGGGATGAGCGGATAGCATAAGTGTTAAAAGTTATTTGAAATTTAATTATTATTTTATGGAAAAATAATCCATAAATACAGTTAAAATTGAAATTTTCAAAAAGCCTTTCCAATTGAGACTAAATCTAATACTGTGTTTGGGGTATGGGTTAGGGTCTGGAGCGGACAAGTCGTGGCAAATACGAGGGCGGAGACAGCGATTGGGAGGAAAGCAAATTAGGCTCTTATGCCAACTCTGAGATACGTTTGACGGAAATCCAGGAATTGCTGTGCAATGAACTGCCGACCGGAAAGGATCAGGTATTCCAAAACATAATCTAATTATTGGGAAACAGAATATTTAAATCAAAATCCGATTTCCGCACCACTAGTGCCACCATTTGGCGGAAGAATATGAGCCACAAATCGAGAACTGGTGGTTCGCGCGCCGCCAATCCAAACATCAATCCCTTTACGACTACCTTTGTATGGATCAGATGAAGGCATGTTGTGTAGAAGGCCACTACGGCTCGGAGTGTAAGCCGTGTCCGGGCTTCCCCGATAAGGTGTGCGGCGGTCGGGGCTATTGTGCCGGCAATGGGTCCCGCGATGGCAGCGGTAAATGTGTCTGCAATTCGGGTTATGCCGGAAGTGATTGTCACAAATGTGACAAAAGATTTTACCAACAATTAAACACAAGTGCAGAACAGCCAGTGTGTGAGCCGTGCGACAAGTCGTGTGCCGACTCGTGCCGTACGGCCGGCCCTAAGGGCTGTTTGGTCTGCAATAACGGCTACATTTGGGACAACGACTACGGGTGCGTCGATGTCGATGAGTGCGTCGATATGGGTGTCAACCCGTGTGAGTCGAACGCGTTTTGCATCAACACTGACGGCTCGTTCTACTGCTATCGTAAGTGTCTTTTGTTAGTCGCTAAGTACCAGTGCTCTCGAGCATTCGATTTGTCTTCGGGTGTCAGCCCTAGGCTTTGGTTCAAATGTTTCGGTTTTAGGGAACAGTTGAACCAACTGAAGATTAGAAACAATAGATACGGAAAGTCTTGATTTAAATTATTGTTTTAATATTTTTAGATAATAATTATTAATTTATTTTTTTTATTCCTCAAAATTTATTGCATTTTTTCGACACTTTTATTGTTTTTGGTTTAAATCTGTTTAAAAGTTCAAATTTAGTCTCATTTTTTGTTGAAATTGTTATCAAAATTAATTGAATGAATTGATTGAATAAAAGCGATTTTTAAGTTTGAAATTTTGTACTTTATTTGCGCTTTAATTGAATTTTTTTGATTAAAATACTCTTTTGTTTTATTTGCATAAAGAATGTGATAAGTCGTGCGACGGGTGTAATGGTGACGGACCTGATTCGGTAAATATAGTTAACATTCTATTTGCAAAAATTTAAATAACTATTCTATCGAAACAATTGCGTAAAAAACAATTTAATTAAACAAATATTTAGTCATTTTCACTATTTTTAACGATTTTCATGAATAGCAATCAAAAATAATGTCTTTTTTCAACGTTTAAATCGATTCTAATTTTAGGCTCTATTAGAATATTTAATGAAAGAATGTGCTTAGGCATGGTAAATTTATATACCCTCTTTAGCCAGCCCTGATTTATGTTGAATAAACAGAATATATGCGATAATATAGTTTGGTTTGAAATAATTAATGGGTTTAATAGATAATTAGCAGTACTTTAAATCAAATACTGTATTTATTTTGAAAATTTGAGCAAAAATTGATATTTCATTAAATTAAAATCTAATCCAAACTCTCGTCCCAATCCCCAACCCCGTAATAAAGTGCTTGAAATGCGCACCGAATCACATCCTAAAGGACGGCATTTGCATCGATCTAAACGCCAACAAACGCGAACTGCATATATCACTGGCCCGTTACGCGACATACCTGGGCCTGTGTGTGGCCACGTGTATCATATTCCGGAACAACATATACGTCGCGTCGGTTATCGGTATTATAGTCGCAGTGTATATAACGCTATCGGAGTTCACACTCAAAGACGATATGTTTAGTCCGGTTGCGAATTGGGGCCAAAAATGGCTCAATTCCTACAATTGAGGAGATTTTTGACGATTTCGGCGCAAATGTCACAAGAATTTCAATTCAATTGACAGAAACCCTTCCATTCCATGCATTAAATATAAGTAAATTCTCATTAATTTATTTCTGATTAAAAACATTTTCATTCAATTCATAACAATATTTGATAACTCAGTTAACTAGTCCTTTGATTCGAAAATTTTTGGATTAATTTTATATTTTATGTAAAAAATTATTCTCAAAAAAATCGATTAGTTATTCAAAGAATAAAAATGTTTTTTAGGATTTAAAAAAATTTAATTTGTTTTTTGTAATTATTTATTTGTACAATAAATATAATTTTTTAATTAATCAAATTATTTTCAAATTTGTTTTTTAATTTACACAAAAATTTGAACTGATTTGCAAAAAAAATAACTCAAAAATCAGTTTTTAAGACTAAATATAAGTGTATTTATAATCAAAAGTTAAATATATTTTTAAGATTTAATATAATTTCTTAAAGCGAGTGAAAGACGACTAATATATCGTAAGATTCGAGAGAAACAAATTGAAAAATAATTAACTATAATATAAAAATCAATTTTAAAAAAACTACAAAAAAGGTTCAAAAATAACGGTTGAATCGATTTGCGTAAATAGAATTGAAAATAAAACAAATAATCGATTAATAAAAAAAAAACAGTTATTTCTAAATATCGAGAATAGAAACTAAACCAAAACCAGAAAAAGTCATACGATTTGTGGTTTAAGGGGACAGTCGACTGCAAATCGAGTCGGGAAGTGTGTGTTTGTACGGGTATGACGAGAATCTGGTGCTACGTTTGGCCCAACACTTACCAAATGTGAGTCTCTCTTATTTCGCCAATTATTTGATTGGCTTTTTGTAGAGCCTTTTGAAAAACAAATATTAAAATAATTAGTTTTCATTAAAACAAAATCACACAAAAGTTCTTGCCCTCCCGGGCCTAACAGAGCATAAAACTAACACAAAAAGTCAACTAAATTAAAAACTAAACAAAAATATCGACAAAAACAAATAAATCAATTGAACAAAAATCATATTCTTATATAGAATTTAAAAATAAAATAATTTAAAGAATAATCAGAAAATACTGATAAAAACAAACAAAATAAACGTAAAAACAATATCGAAAACATAAATACTTTAAGCATTTCTGCGGCCTCTCGGCGTCTAATGGCGATGTGTTCGGACTCCTGTAGTAAATCCCCGAACTGGTCGTGTTTGTAGAGATGGGTGACGAGCTCTGACTGGAGATTGTCTTTGACGAAGTTGACCAGAAAATGCATAATAGCTTTGGGAACCGTATCCTGAATGCTCTTCCGAATGATCAGGAAATACGATTTGATCAGTCGTTCGATTACTTCGCAGTCGCGCTGTTCGCGCGCCGACAGCTTACGGGTCGTCGTGTTTGTCGGCTGACATACAAAACACAACAAAATAATTAAATAAAAATCTATTTAAACAAAACCAATAATCAATAGCTGAGACGAGAATTAAGCGCAAGATTTCAAACAAGAGTTTTTAAAAAATCAATTGAAGACAATTGAAGCAAAATTACAATAATTTAAACCAAAATTCTATTATTATTCTAAAACCAAAGAATTTATGAGAAATAACTCACGACTTCGGGCAACAGATTCACGGGTTTCATAGGCGACTGGACTCTGGCCGAAGTCATGGCCAACATCGACATATCCCCAGCAACGGTGCTCTCATCCACACCGCTGTCAGCGTCGCCATTGCTGGTAGAGCCAGCGCCGGCACTATGAGCGCCACTACTATTATTTGCAGACATTTTTTGCTGTTGATTAGACATAAAATTAGCGAAAAACCCGGCGCTCGGCTGTTGTCCGGCGGCGCCAGCATCTGGACGGTTGGTATTACTAACCCGTTGGTTGGGGTTGAATCTCTGATCGTTGTCCAAAACTTCCCGATTCGAATCACTCGGTTTTTGCGTAATCTTCTGAATGGCTGAGCGTTTCTCTTCACTATTCTTGATGAGAGTGCCGACCAGTTGTGCATCGTGAAAGTCCGGGTGCTTTGTATTAATGTAAGCCAATTCGATGTAGACCAGGTTCTCGACCATCGAGTTAGTTGTGGGCAGTCGTCGGCGCAGTAGTTGCGTCACGACATCCATAATCCGTTCGTGAAGTTTAGGAAATCGAAGCATCTCTTGCTATAAGTGTTGATTAAAATAAATATTTTATTCAAAATGTTTGACAAATAAAACCAAATTATTTAATCAAATGTATATATTATATAATTGAGTCATAAATGAGCAAAAATGTGTCCAAACCTGTACTTCTAGACCGCAGTGTTGTATAATCCGTTGCATCTCTTCGTGCACTAACTCAACACATCTAAGACTCGGCTCTTCTAACCGCCGGATCTGTCTCTTGACTAATAGTTCGAATGAAACTTCGGGCACAAAGAGCGCCGGACGCGGGCCCTGACATATGGCGAATACAAATCAAGAATTAAAATATATATATAAAACAAAAATTAATTGAATTACAGTCGCATTCCTAATGGCTGTGAGAATGTCGAGAGTCGTGAGCCCTCCCAACGGGTGAATCGAGTCCAGAGTTCGGCCGAATGTCTCGTGAAATATATAGCAAATCCGAGCGCCGCCGCACAGCTCTGTTGTCTCTATATTACGAGCCGTTCCTTCAATGGTCGCGCAATAAGACGACGCAAATTTGGTTATAATTTGTAGCAATGTTTGTCCCTATTTAATAAAAATATGTGTTTAATATAAATTATCTAACGCTTCATCTGACATATAATTGCGGTAATTATATCTAAGTTCTAATCAAGATAAAATTAAAATATTTTTAAGTCAAATACAATTATAAAAATTATAAAAACTATTTAAAAGTAAATTTGTAATAAGGGGGCATTTATACCTAGTTACAATTACGAAATTCTGATTAACCTAGCTGAATTTTTGTGAATTTAAGCTATAATTACCGCAATTATGTCATATCAAGCGGTAATTGTTTTGAATGAGATTTTTCTATCAAGCAACTATGTGTAACTTTTGTATTAATTTAAGAACAGTTTATCCTTACCGCTGCCCCCTTTGGGTCATCCTATTCGCGATTAGTTATTAAATGTTAAAAAATAGAAAAGTTTTGATTTTAATTATAAATTCCAATCAAGTGATTAAATTGAGACAACATTTAACACAAAACCAAACAAAAAGCAAAACACAAACTAACTAACTATTAAATTATAAAAATAAATTTATATTCTAAACATGAGTCCTATCTCTCAGTTAATATCAATCGCTTATTAACAGACTTTAAGTAAAACCGAAAAAAAGGAAAAATAAATAAAATCAATCGAAGGCTCACCTGATCATCGACGGCAATGCCATATGAGTTAAGAAGTGATTGGAATTGAGATATCATAACATTAACTCTGGTCTTAAGCTCCGGCAGACAGTCCCGGATGTGATGCATCAAAAGCTAATACAAAAAAACAAAAATTAATTTCAAACTAAAATCAAAACAAAAAAGCGTTTAATTCATTACTCGATTCAATGTTTTTGCGAGATATGGCGACCCGTTTCGAGTGGCCAGCGATGGATACTTGCGTTGAAGAAACAGAAGTTCATCTTTGAGAGACTCTTCAATCGACTTCTTATTGATAATGTCTTGTTGTGATCGGTTAACGACACCAATAATTCCTAACTTTACAGGTATTATACGACCGCACAGGACGTCTATGGCGTCAGTGCCCGCGTCCATCAGATCTAACTTTGTTATTACTGCTAGAGTTCGACGACCTGTGCCCGCAATCAATGAAAAACAAAAATTAAAAACAATTTATTTAAACAAATAAAAGTCAAATCAAACAAAAACCGAAACACAGACCGTCCGGATCGACATCTTTGGACAGTTTGAGCGACTCGGAAGTGGCGAAGTCGGTGTTGGCCGGCGTTACGGCCAATATGATTGAGTTCGGATTCGCAATGTATTTGATAATCAGATTACGGATCTGGACCTCAATGTCCTCGGGCTGGTCACCGACCGGCACTTTCGTAATACCGGGCAAATCGACGAGAGTTAGGTTCACGACTCGCGGCGAATAGATCTTCAAATTAATTGGTTCCGGACAAATGCCCTTGTTGTTTCCGCCCATCCGTTCCGTCTCATTCTCGATCTCACGCCGAATGTCATTAAAATCGGTGTAAATCTTGTTCTTCGTGTGCAAGAACTTCGCCCATTCCTCCAGATCTAGTGTGCCTTCAGATAGCAATCAACAGATTAAGCAAAACATCAAAAAATATATTAATTATTTGTAAAAAACGGGATTAATTTTCCCACTTTTTGCGTCTAATTATTTAAAACAATTAAATTGCGTTAAGTAGAGCAACCCTTTTCCCAACTCCTTTCCCATGCCTTCACATATTACTATCAGTGCTTAGAGGAACGGCATATAATAACAGAAATAAGTTTTAAAATAGAGTTTAAAAATAAAATAATATTTAAAACAAAAGCACTTTTACTAAGAAATACGAAAAAATTCAATTAAAGAATTTACAGATTGAGACCCAAACTAACAGTGCATATGCATAGGCGCCGAACCCCTCAAAGTGGAGGAACGGGTGGCCAAACAGATACCAAATTCTAATACAATGTTTGCGATACTTAACAGAAATAATTGAATTAATAATTTAAACAAAAATTAATCCATAAAATGCGATAAAAAGCGCAATCAATGCATACCTTCGTTGGCATCTCTGCTCGACTTATCGTTTTTGGCCACATATTGGAGTTGGAGTACGAGTGGTCTTCGGGTGACAATACCCGCACCTCTCGGAAGGAAGTCTTTGCCGACAATCGACTCAATGACCGACGACTTGCCCGACGACTGAGTGCCGACGACAACGATCTGCGGCAGAAGTATCGCATCGGTTCCGATCGTATTGAACACGTCTTGCAGTTTGTTTATGATTGGTATCAATGCCTCCATGTCTTCGGATCAGTTCAAACGCTTTTTTGTTTGCAATTTACAGTTTTTTTTCGGTTTAATTCACTATATATTTCACAAATTTTTCTCTTATTATCTCATTATTTCATTTGATTTGTTTACGTCGTTTGGATCTAATGTTTGATAAACTAATTACTGGTATTTAGTGTTTGTTTTAATTGAATAGTTTTGTTGTTGTGTTTAACAGAACCGTTGAAATACTGTTGAGTTTGAATGCAATACTTAATTACGTTATTTCTGTTTGTTTATCAATTACGTTTGTGATTAAATATTTGGCATTTAATTTAAAATCGTGTCTGAGTTCATTGAACCAAGTTAATTTAATTGCCATAATTAGACTGGATAACACATAATGCTAAAGAGTTTTTAAATACACCGTTTCTGGTGTTGTCTCAAAAATTGTAATTTTATTTCTTGTTTACTTAGTTAATTTTTTAGACAATTTAATTGCTAATTATTTTTTGTTGAAAATAAATTAATTGTTTTTATGTTTTGTGAATATTTAGCTTCTGCTTAATTAAAGTTTTCAGAATAATAATATTCAGAATTTTGCTATTAGATCAAAATTTATGAAAAGATAGCTTGTATATTTTTAATGATTAATTAATACTTTGTTTTGCTTTCCAATTTAAAATAAGTGAAAATATTTTATTTTTAAACTTAAATTTATATAAATTATTTTAACTTAAAACAAAAATTAAATTTACTTACTAATATTTATTTATATATTCTTACAGATCAAGTTTAAATATGATTATTAATTATAATTATTATTTTATCTAAAACAAAAGTTTATAAATAAACAGTACAAACAAAACTATTTATAAGTTTGTTTAAATTGCAAAATTCGTGTCTCATTCTGAATATGACTAATCTGTACAAAAATAATATTATTATTTTCTTACAACTTAATTTAAAATATTTAATTATATTTATAAAATGATTATTATATTTAAAAAATTACATATAACAATTTTAAAAATAATTTTTTAATTAAATTTTTATATAATTGTTTTTTAAATTTTTGAATAGTCGCAAAACTTTTAGTTAAGTCAGGTTTCAATTATTGTTTATATGTCTTAATGGGTAATTAAAAAATTTTAATTATTAATAACTATTTTATAAATGTTTTTCTTATTATTTAAAGAGTTATTTTTAAAACTTATATCTTAGGATAAAAATTATTTTTGAAATTTATTTATGAAAAATTATTTTATTAATACTAAAACTTTTAGTTAGTTTAATATTAAATATAAAAACTTTATTACTAATGTTCAAGTGTATACAGTATTGTACCTCTTACACTTTATTTTTTGCAAAAATATGTTACCGTAATACCTCACATATAGCGGCATGACGGTATAAAGTAAAGTTGACTTTATGCCTATATGCCTAATGAAAAAATAGTCTTTAACACGTGACTGAATACAGGATTTCAGTTTTTTTCTAGTATATTTTTAAAACTAAATAAAAACTATTTAAATTTAAAAAAATCAATAAAAAATGTACAGAATATATACCATTTTAAATAATTAAAATTGAAGATTACTTGGTAAATAAAAAACGTATTTATTGAACTTTAACCAAACAGGCCAAAAATTTGTATTTAGCAATTGTCTAAATAAATAATAACGTAAAATATTAATTTGTTTATTTTCAAAACAATTGCATCAAAAAGTAAATATTTAAGTAAACAATGCTAATAAATATAAAACGATATTTATCTTTAAAATGCAAAACTTTCAGATAAATTTGAAATACTCTAGGAAAAAACTGAAATTCTGTACTCACACATAAAGTTAAAGTATAAAGTTGTGCAAAGTTTAAAATAAACTTAATTAAATTTTAAAATATCAAATATTTTATATTAAATGTATTAAAAACATTAAATACATTAAGTAATAATAGTAAAATTTGCAGTTTAAGTTTAGACAGAAACTACTGACAAGTTGCATAAAAATTAATCCAGCTATTGATTTTGTATTTAATTATTACAATTAATTGTAAATACCAAGTAAATTTTTTATAATAAAAATCTTCCTTGATTTATGCCAGTAGAGACTAGAGACCCAAATCGGATACACTTTTCAGGATCCAATTCGACTTTTTCCGGCTATAGATCCGAACCGATCCTAATTCGAAATAATTATTTATTTAAAATCAAATGAATAGTAAAGAATATAATTAAATAAACTATTATTTAGAAGTGAGAAACGTTGATTCGCGTCATATCGACGTATGAGTATAAAGGGGGATAAAACCCCGACCTCTACTTATGTTCTCTTATCTTATCAATTAATCTTATCTATTATTGATAATCTTTGTTTTGTATTACTACTAAGTTTTGTATTTAAGGCTGTGCTCTTATCAGAGCTCTCTCTCTCTCTCTCCCTCTCTATTTTTCTCGTTCTCTCTCCCCTTCCTTTCTATCTCTCTCTCCCTCTCTCTCTCTCTCTCTGTGTGTGTGTTTAGTACTCATGGCCATTGGTTGAGCGATATTACCCTTTGAGTTGAGTCAAACCTTAAGTCGTAAATTAGGACCGAATTTCTTTAATTTACGCCAACATTGCTGTAGACACAAAGGTGAAAGCACTGGTCATATCCGAGTAATTAGTACCTTTTAATTGAAGTTGAAATTATATGTTAAATTAAGTGTTTTATTTGTAAAAGTACTGTTATTTAACAATAAATTATAGTTTATGTTAAAACTAAGTCTAAGTTTGATTTCAACCCGAGTCTAAAGGGATAGTCAAAAGTCGTGTTAGACCGTCCCTCAGAAAGGTTAATCCTTAGCCTCAACGGCCAACATTGGCGTTGACGTTCTTCGACGGTCGAGCACTTCCAGACGGAAGCTTAGCCTTAAAGCTCACATCACAGACGGGGTTTGAACTAAGCTTTAAAGTTCTACTTCAAGAATAGTTAAGAATTAGCTTAAAGTTTACCATAGAAATCGACGTTGTAGACTGTCGAGCTCTACCTTAGCAAGGTTTACGAGTTAAGCCATAAATCTCATCTCAGATAAGCAACAGTTATTGAGTTGAGCTATAAAACTCTCTCCAAATTCAATGCAATCCATATTCGAGTTATATAACTAACTCTTAGATTGGATCTAACGGATCAATCACCAACCGGAACATTGAAGAAACGTCTCCTTCAAACCCAAACACGTAGGCCCAGTAGAGAAGTATCGGTTTCGGCCGATATTCAATTTATCAACGTTTTAAATGTAACTCTATATATCATTTGTTAATTCAAATATTATAAAAACAATTTTTATTAATTTTAGAAGTCTTTTCTGTTGTTTAATAATAAAGATTTACTCAAATTTTCCAATTTATATGTTTCAATGCAATTATATGTTGTGTATGAATTAGTAAATTTATAAAAGAGATGAAAAAATACTATTAATATAATAGCGGATAAACAGGTGGTGACAGTCTTAACCGTGTTGTGTATTGTTTGTTTTTGGTGGTTCGATCGAGCACCCGGCACCCGAACACAGCCGTCGCCTAACTCGTCTATATTTTTTTAAGCCGCCGTACACCTGACGCCTCAAAAACGCCTCCGTGGGGCAGCCAAAAGGGTAATTCTTGGATAAAGACTACAGAACCGATCTAAAATTGTTCGGGTAAAATCCGATCCGATTCCTGCAGAAGTGTCCTTTCGATCGATACAACGATTGTTTTCTCGGGTTTCAGATCTTCGCTGACATTTGACTTCAAATCAAAATTATAATCTCTTTTGTTGTCGACTTTAGACGAAGATTTGATGAGTTGATTGGAATCGAAAATCGATTCAATCGATTCGTTCATCTTCTTTAAACTCAAATTTGATTAGAAATTTAATTCGAAAATATGTCAATCGATTCGACTTTCGATTCGTTATTCACTCGAATAGAATTGAGTCATTTGATCGGTTAAAAAGTTTTCGATTCGATTACGAGTATCGATGGCTTGCAGTGAAATGACGTCAGTCTTGACCTCCAATTTAAACCAGATTTTAGTCGAATCTGTTTTTCGAGTCTTTGTCATCGAGTGAAGGTATAGTGAACTGCATTTATAGACAAACTTTGCTTTAATTCACTTTTTGATGCTTTCATTTCGACATCACTTGTATTCCATCGGTTGTTAAGACAATCGCTCTTTGAATTCAAGAGCTCTTCGTTTGTCGCGTAAGTCAAAGTGAGAGGTGAGTCAGAGGTGAGATTGGTTTGAGAGGTAAGAGCCGTTTGAACCGCACTATCGTCCGTAAGTTTGAAGTCAAACGTTTCGAAAAATTTTGAGAACATTTCAGAACTAATCAGTCGAGAGTGGCCGAGAGGATAGACGCGTAACTTTAGTGATTCAGGTTGTGGGTTGTGGGGTAGCGTCCCACCACAGACTAATTCATTTGACAAGTTTCCACATTTATATATAAATTTATTCGAAACGGCTTTCCAGGAAAACCAGCTAATGTTGATGGAAATGCCAAAAGGATTGAATTGAATTGAATCGGAAAACTTGTCATTAGTTTTATTAATCTTTTTATTTATTTCTCTTCTAATCTTAATTTGAATCGATATTTTTGATTCGAATGACTTTTGTGTATAAGTTTGGGATGATTCGCATATTACGTTCGCATTTTTAAAAAAATTTAGACCGCTTTATGTTTGCATGTAGTCATTTTTAAAAATTACATTTGCATGTCCCTAACCCCCACTCCTAAGAAATAAAATAAATTACCACTTTTTTATATAAATAATTTAACTATAATTAAACCAACCTTTTAAATCATATATTATAAACATAGAATCGACAATAATTTTAGAAATTGTGCTCTAAGTGGTCATGTTGTCGGAGGTAGGTATGGTGTCTGCGGTCGTGTCGGTGATTGTGTAGATTGTGTGTGCGGCAGGTTTTATGTTAGGAAATAGACTTTGTCAGAAATAGACTGATAAGATGGCACTGTTGTTAAATTAAAAATAGAAATGTATTGGTTTTGTTATGGTAAAAAGTGCGTCAATAATTGGTTAGTATTTACCTTCCTAAACTACTTTATTGAAGTATTTTTTACCATCCCTAAACCAATACATTTCTATTGCTATTTTAACAACAGTGCCATCTTATCGGTCTATTTCTGTCAAAGTCTATTTCCTAACATGAGAACTGGTAGGAGGCGTAATTCTAATAAAAATTAATCCCTTAAATTATTTAAATGCAAACGTTTGTAAAGCTTCTACCCCCTAACCCTCGTTCGCATTGTGGACAACAACCCCTCCCACCAAGTGCGAACGTAATATGTGAATCAACTTTTTTTAAATTGAGTTTTTATTTCTTAATTGCTTTTTATTGTTTGGATTAGGATTAATCGTATTAATGCTTTTATTATTATCGAATATTTTGATCAAATTTGAGTTCAAAATTAAACTCTTATTCAAAACCATTTGACTCAAATCCGAACCGAATTTTCCATTAATTCTATTGATTAGTTTCAACGGAAAACTCGATTTTAACGAAACAAATAAATTATTCTTCAGATGATTGGTTGGAATGCAATTCAAATAACGCATAAATTCACCTCTACTACCAATCGAACTATTTTTCGGTTTCGAAAAACCCAATATTTAGAAGTTCGGACGATCCAGGGGGGGGGGGGGGGAATCAGGGAATAGATTTTTTAAAAAACCCTCAAAAACTCCATTTATTTGTTTAATTAAATTTACTGGACTTAAACCGACTTTAGCACCAATTTAGGCAAACTATTTTTGGTTAAAAAGCCCGAAAATTTTAATTATCGTCTTAGGCGGCCGGCAAAAAGTCGAAAGGGAGTCTTTTTTCGCAAACCAAATGCTAGGGTAAGATAAATCCCAATTTTAAAAATCAGGAGGATTTTTGGCTGATCCCCTCTTCTAAATCTCTGCGAAAAACGCATTTCGAATCTTTATCGACAATTAGTCTACAATTGATTTTGGCGACAATTTATGTCTAAAATGCAGTCTTTTCGTCGGCTATAGACGTATTACTATTGCGGCAATAGTTTTGACAACAATGT
This sequence comes from Belba bartosi, assembly GCA_034693685.1. NCBI lineage: Eukaryota > Metazoa > Arthropoda > Arachnida > Sarcoptiformes > Damaeidae > Belba > Belba bartosi. Next base: position 27,660 of record JAQFXP010000492.1, read on the forward strand.
GAGAAATATATACGCCTAATGATTGACATGAAGTTTCTATTTAAAATTTAGCAATTTTAATTTTAGAGTATAATTATTGTTTATTATGTTATTTAAATTTTGTTTTAATTTAGTCTATTAATTAAATTAAATTATTATAATAATATTTTGCAATATATTACGTTTTTAATAATTAATGTATTATTTTTTAATTTTATTTTAACATTAAAATTATTTTAGTTTAATTAATAAAAAACATTAATTATTTTTTATTTTAATTATACTACAAAACAAGAGACATATAATTATTATTTAATTAGTTTGCAGTGTGTTTATTTTATAATATATTTAAATCTTGGTTAAAATAAAAGTATTTATTATTATTTTTTTTGTCAGTTAGCAAATATTCTGTTATTTTATTTAAAATTTAAAAATTGATTTTATTAATTTAAAATAATTTTCCAAAAATAAATTTATTATTTCAAAATGTTATTTGATTTGATGTTTTACAAAAATGTTTTAGATTTTAGCTTCAATTGTAAATGTACAATTTTTTAATTAACACATTATTAAATCTGCATCAACAGTTATTTACAACTTGTAAACAATGTAATTAAATAATAATTAATATAAAGCAATAATATTTATTTCGAAAGCATTCTTAAATAAAACAATTATTTTGAAATTTTATTAAAACAGAACATAAAACATTTAAAATGAAAACTTTTATTCTAATTGAAATATTAATTAATTTTAACTATATAAGCATGTTTAACGAGAAAGATTTGTTTAGTGGCATTCAAGAATATATTGAATCTCACCCACTTTACTTTTGGCAAAAATATGTTAATGGTATTAACATGTCGTTTATTGATTGCAGCTATAAACATCAAGCACAGTTGCCAAGATATGAAAATAAATTTTATCTTATGGAAAACATTAAAAATGTAAATTTAAATAATGGCAAATTTTAAAAATAAACTTATTATTTGAAAGCGGGGTTTGGTAAGCTTGAGGATATTTCTGAAATTACTCTAGATTTTAAATAAATAAATATATGTTTAATAAATAAATAATAAGTTTACTACCGTAAGTAATTGTCAAAAATTTAATTATTTTTGCAATAATAAGAGTTTAAATATTAAATAAATTTTAATCCTTTTATCATAGAAAGTATACAATAGGATTCAATAAAAAGTAACTATTTTAACAAAGATTTTAATAATTTTAGAAAATTTTCATACTTACCAAACACTTTCAATTTAAAAATTTGTAACTATTTAATTACTTAATGGTAATCATTTGTGTAACTATTTGAATAATTTAAAAATAATTTTTTAAATATTTTATTTAGTTTAAAATTTTTTTTAATTATGTTTAACCAGAGATTCAGAAGGGTTCAGCCAAAAATCTCTCCTGATTTTGAAAATTGGGATTTATCCCCCCCTAGCATTTGGTCCGCGAAAAGGTACCCCCCCCCCTCGACTTTTTGCCAGGTTTTTTTTAGGTTTTTTTTACCAAAA
>JAQFXP010000493.1:0-29139 GCA_034693685.1 Belba bartosi
TCATTGAAAAGTGTAACAACTTATTTGAATAGTTATATCTTGGCTAAAAATTGGCATATTAGACGTCCATTTAAATTGGCATCTAATTGGCATTCAGGGCTTTTTTGATTATTAGAAATTAATCTATGAGTTGTTTTGAGTTACGATATGTTCCGGGAGTTGTTTTTTAGTTTTGCTCGAAATAAAATCTTTCTGGTTATAATTTAAATCACAAATTAAAGTTCTTAAACTTTGAATTATACTATAAAATAATATTGAAAGTTTTGTTTTAAAACAAATGTATAACTTATTTTGTTTATTTTAATATGAAACTTTAACAGATAATTTTTTGATAATAAAAACATTATTAAATTATTAATACATGTACAGTATGTTTTCACTTGTTATTTTAAAATTTTTATTTTACTCTTTAATTTTGTAATAAAAACATGTTTAAATAGAAAACATTGTAAATGACAAAAGTATGAATAAGTTGGACGGGGACTTTGGGTTAGTTAACATTTAAACTGATGTAAGATAGTTTTGTTGGACAATTGGATAGAGAGGGAGGAGGCGGGAGAAGGGGAAGAGCTACAAAATTAAAAAACAAAAATATAGAATAATTTTAGAAAAGTTTAAACAATTCGTCGATATTGACGCGAACTCCTCTCAACCGATAGTAATCGGGATTTAATCGGCCATTAATGCAGTCCTTAAAACACGGTTCGTATCCATTGATGCTATAAGTGATCAAAAGTTCATTCTTCGAGTTCGTCAGTTCCGGGTGAGAAGTGGCGAAATAGAAGAACGGATACGTGTTATTCACTTTTGTCTCTTCTATCGTATGAATCGCTTTCTTCTGAGTGTAAGGACCCGTCACGTGATCACTGAGTCGGGCATAGATTGTCTTACCCTGGTTACATTGTACACTACCGTCTGTGCTCAACACCAAATACTTATTTCTGACCTAAATTAAAAAAATTCAGTTATAAATTGATCATGTTATTTTTGTTATGTACAGCTTAGGTTGATATTTTCTTACTTGTTAGAGATCAAAATACTTGTTACTTACTTTTACTGTGTAGTTAACAAGTAAAAATGTATACCTGAATAGACCTAAAAAATAATGCTTAGGTCTATGCAGATACAAACACGTTTTTGTTTGTTTAATAAACAGCAGAGATCGAGAAGGTCGGCCGATCAAAAGGGGATCAGGTGGAGGCAACGGCGGCCGGCAAAACGTCGAGGGGCGAGGATACCTTTTCTTGGACCAAATGCTAAGGAGAGATAAATCCAAATTTTCAAAACCAGAGGGATTTTTGCCTGATCCTCCCTTATCGATCTCTGATAAACAGCTATTCATTAGTTAACTCATCTTAAACCCTAAATAAATATCTTCCTAAGAATGTAATTATCAATTACAGATTATTGTTAATTTTAATATACCTTATTTACAGATACACCGCCACCTTGTTCATCAAGCACTGAATGAGATTTGTGAACATCATTAACCCAGGCAGACCCGTCCCAAAACTCCCAACTATTTTCAGGTTTGGTTTTATAGAGTCTGCTGACAAACAGACTTCTGCCGAATATTTGTCCATTTCCACGCTCTCCAAACCCATATATAAAATCATCTTGGTCTTTTTGGTTACCAGGAACAAATCCAACTCCAAAATTAATTCCATTAAAACTTTGTAATTTAGTATAACCAGTAACAGTCAAATGAGCAGGGTCCATTTTGCACCAATGGTCATTTCCTGTATTCTTAAACCCCATTTTTCCGCCGCCCATGTTCTCGAGTTCGGCGCAATACACATATACAGTGTCGGACAGTTGTATGCCGTGTCCGGTCCAATACCAATTGGCCGTATCGTTGGTCGCCTTAAATAAAGACTTGAAGTGTGTGTTTGGGCCGACATATGATTTTGAATTATTTTGTGTCCAGTCGTTGATTGGCTGAACCAGTGCTGCATTCCGTGCCTGGAAGAAACAGGGCTGACTGCCATCTTTGGAGATGTCATCAACATGCGAATCCCCGAAGAACCATATGGTTCGGTTGCCGCTTAGCGCTATAGTATAACAGCCGTCACCTGATGTGATGCCATTAGTTCTTCGGAAATAACTGATTACTTCATCGTCTTTGTGACCAATGAGTGCACTGACGCCGACAGCGGACACAAGAATTGCCGTAATTGCTGTCAAATCTATTTTTTGCCGATATTCAAAACATTTTATTAAAAACTTTAATTTTTCTAATTATATACTAATTATTGAAATTTTTGTTTTATAAATTGTAATAAATTATTTAAACTAAAATTTAAACAATTATTTAAACTTTTAAAGTTTCAAACTTACAGTTTGTATACATTATTCAATTGAATTTGCAGTTAGTATTTAATTGGAAAATAAAGTTTTCTATTGTTTTATTCAAAATATTTTGCTTTTATAAATCAATATTGGATTTTAGCAATCAAATTTTTTATCTTTGAATTAATTATTTGCTAACTTAACGGATGTGAAGACTAACAGATTTTTCAAAGTTGGTAAACAAACAATAAAAAATAAAAGTAAATACAGTATTTTCAAATAAAAAAGTATTTGATTTCTAAATTAGATATTTTTTTAATTTTAATTGTTTGAACAACTGGTAAAGATTAATTGAGCTGGTTTAAGTTTTATCTCAAAATTTAAAAATCTTAAGTGTTGATACAAATATTATAAAACTTTACATACATTACCCGTATGTAGATTTTATCTTGTGCATAAATGTTGTATTATTTAACAAAATATTTTGTGTCTTAATTATTTATAAAATATATTTAAACTAACATATTGTTTAAATTCAATTAATATTAAGAATGCTAAAAACGAATAATTTTGTTAAATTAATAACGCTTGCTAGAATGTACAGTACAGTAACTAATACTGTATGTTAAATTAAAGACAAATTTGATTTTATATTTACAATATAATATTAGTAATAAAAAATGAAAAATTTTAATATTTCCAAAATAGTAAGTGATATTTTGATTCATTAAATTGCATTTAAGAGATTAATTAATATTTGTTTTAATCTGATTAATTTAAGATAAAGGGACAAGATGCAAATTAGTGTTTTACATATCAAACCACAAGTGGCGTGGGAAAGATGAAGGTAGAAGAAAAATAAAAATTAAAAACTAAATTGTTTAAACTTTAAATTATTCATGTTATTTTAATAGAATTAGTCAATTTAATATTGAATTGCACTGAATTAACATTTTTGTTATTAGATACTACGAACTGTACTCTAATAACTTATACTAAATACGCCTTAAGACACAAAGGTTATGCAGTAAACACATAAAGGTTAAATTTATAATTGTTAATTTTATTTGTAATTTATTCAATGAATGACAGTTTGACTTCCCATTCAATCACTTATTGTACGAAATTTCCTAAATGTAAGTATATTTTTAAAACAATTTTTATTTAAATAATTTAATTTATGTTTAGCTTATAAACTGCTCGGGAATGATGAACACCAACATGACAGTGACATAACTTGTTCCAATGTTATTAAAATATGTCATGTTGTTATTTTATCGGCGAGAAATAATTTGTTTAAATTGCATTTTAGGCATAACTGTCGAAGTGCTAGATATGCATTCGATTCGGTTTGACCCGAGTAGCCAGTGCTCTTACCAAAGAAGACTGACAATGAGTAATTGTCAATATTATGTAATTCATTAAATTAACTAATCATAAAATTTATTCAAGTTCAATAATCAAGAGAAACAAACATGTTATTTTTGAATTAATTATGTGTTAAATTAACATTTTATTCGAAATCGGTTGCTTCTTACCGTATTATCTCACTAAAATCTGAGCTTCATTTTGAGTTAATCATGGTCAAAATTTATTCCAAACAATTATCACATACTTTCAGAATATAGTAATTATTAGAAATTATTTTAAATAAAATTCTAATTAATATTAGAAATAGGCCTGGAGTAATTGCCCAAACATGCGATGAAAATGGTCTTGTATAAATAACTTTGTGATAATTTATCAACATCTCAAATTATTATGGTCTTGCTGATTGCTAAATTTTAATCTTAATTTGCAATCAAACGCACTTTTCGGTGTAAAATGTAATTTAAATACTTTTCACAAAATAAAAATAAATTTTTAACACCTTTTTTGCGACAAATTTTTGTTTTGTTTATTAATTGTATAATTAATTAAATCTTTTTATTTCAGATTAAATTTCAACAACTTTTTAAAAACAATTAAATTTTTTATATAAAATATTGTGAATTAAGCCATAATTTGCGTCAAATTATGAAATGTTTATGATTTGAGATATTTTTAATGAATAAAAACATAACTGAATTATAACAATTCATTTAAATGAAACGATTAATTAATTATTTTGAAATGAATTGTAGTGATGGGGAAAATGGTAATTAAAAAAACTTAATCGTCTTCTTCATTGCAATCTTCGACTACATCGACGGTTTTGTCCGCCAAATGGTATTGTCTTTCAGTTGCAACGAAATAATCTTCAAAAAAGTGATATAAATACTCAAAAGTAGGCCTATTGTCTGCCACCTCATCCCAGGTCTTAAGCATCATATCATAATAAGAATCAGGACATTCAACACCATTAGGTTTAGGCAATCGGTACTTGTGTTGAGAGACCTGATCGAGAACTTCGCGATTTTGCATACCTTTAAGCGAAAAAAAGAGAATATATTGAATAAATAATTTTGATTAGAAAATAGATTATATAATAATTTAATGCTTTCAATACAACCGTTGGTCTGACCCGAGCTCTCAAATTAACTAAGACTCAGGTTATCGCTAATATCTTATGTCTATAACTATTAGCATATCTTAGTCTTTAGTATTAATTTCTAATTTAAAATATCAAATGTCTTTAAATATCGGATGTTATGTTAAAACAGTTTTTTTTATTTTTGTTAGATAAACAAAAATTTGAATATGTTTTGAATTTAAAACCTAAAATTAATTATTTTTATTTTTATTAATTTGATCATTAATATTCACGGCTATGCTTTTTGAGTCTCAAGTTTGAAACTAGCCAGGTGGTGCTCTAAACTACTGTGCAATACATGATAATTACGAATGTACGGTAATAAAATATTTCTGAAATTTTTAATTTATGGACAATTAAGTGTTTTTATACTTTGGATTAAAATATACATTAAATTTGGCTCAAAATAAGCAACTAATTGACATTTAACATGAAAGCAAAATGTAAAAATTGTCACTAATGATTAAGTTAGCTAGAACATAAAACAAAAACAGAACATACCTGGATAGGGCACCTGACCAAAAGTGATTATTTCAAACAAGAGCACACCATAAGACCAAACATCGGATTTAGTGGAAAATTTGCCGTAAAGAGCGGCTTCAGGTGCCGTCCACTTGATGGGGAACTTGGCGCCCTGCCTGGCCACGTACTCTTCCTCCTCAATAATCCGGGCCAACCCAAAGTCGGCCACTTTTACCTCATTGTGGTCGCCGACCAATATATTCCTTGCGGCCAAATCCCTGTGCACTAACTTAATTGACTCCAAATAACTCATACCACTGGCCACCTGTGAGCACATGTCGATCAGATCGGGAAGTTTAAGCGACTTTCCTTCTGGACTATCCCTAAGGTAGTCAAGTAGTGCGCCTTTGCGTACAAATTCGGTAACAATAAGCAGTGGTTCGCCTCTGGAACAGACGCCATACAGTTTGACCAGCTTCTCATGCCTGCACCGGCGCATTATCACCGCTTCTTTAAGAAAAGCCTGCGGTGACATTGTTCCCTGTTTTAGTCGTTTGATTGCCACCTCTGCCTGGCCTAAGAAGTGGCCGAAGAATACCGTTCCAAAGTTACCACTGCCTAACCGTTTGATCATTTTTAGGTCTTTTCGATCGATCTCATCACTCCTTCCGGGCGGTAGTATTCCAGGCTTAGGCTTAGGACAGGGTTGACCTAATGCATGACACAGACCGCCCGGATGTGTGCTATAGAACTGGACAATGTCCTGTAATAACCGAAACTCTCGATTGGCCATAGCGTACGTTCCCGTCGGTGTCTCTTTGATTTGATAGTGTTTTACGTTATGTTTGTTTGGATTGATTTGATCGAAATCTCGTATCGATAGCGCATAGGATTCTGTGGTTTAAATAAAATTTTCAATTAATTATTATTTTGTCTCAATTTTCGGATTAAGTTATTATGTTTACTATTAATCATAATTCAGAAATTATACAATTTTTGTTGTATTAAACAATTATTCTAAATTATCTTAATTTTTTATTTAATAATTTGCTCAATGACAATTGTAATCTTTAGATAATAACTAACTATGATTCCCGTTTACTTGTTCACATCTTTAAGAAACTTAATTGCTGTTTCTGGAACATTTAAAGCATTTAGAAGTTAACTATATTAGTTTTAGCCGCAATTGGGGGCGTTAGGGGTTTATTGGCTGTATTATTTATGTATTATAATTTATAATATAAGATTTCTTTATAAATCATATGCAGATTGCTTAACATTTGACTCAACAATTAGTTTTTTAATTTTTTTTGTTTTAAAATTATGTTTCTAGTTATTTTGATTGACTTTTATCATGCCACTTAACCATAAAAACCACATTTTTATTTTTTCCCCATATAAACTTTACAGCCAAAAAAGCCCCCTAACGCCCCCAATTGCAGCTAAAATTAATATAATTAGCTTTTAATTGCTTCAAATGTTCCAAAAACAATAATCAAGTTTCTTAAAGCAGTGAACAAGTAAATGGGAATCATGGTAAGTAAAAAATGTTTTCTAACAAATGGCTTAAATTATAATTTTTGCACATAAGGTCATCGATGCCTAACTCTAATCACTAACCTCTAACTCTATGTATGTTTTTCATAGCTTTTCATTAAGCTCTTAGTTATTCAATTCACGACTTTTTCCAAATTTTTTAAATCTAATTCTTCTTTTTTTAATTTGTAATAAAATGTATTTTTAATTACAAATATCACAATAGTAAGCATGTAAACAAATGTTAAATTTATTTCTCCTATGGTTTCATCTTTACAAAATTTTTAGCTTCTTTTTGTTTTTATTTTAATTAGCGAAATTAAAAACATAAAACGTGAAACTTCTGCTAAATCTCATTAAAATACATTAAAATCTCGTCAGACCTGTGGATACTTAATATTTATTTGAATAATTTTAAGTTTAATTAAATTAGATTTTCATTAATTTTAATTTTTGTTTTGTTTCTTTTTTTAGTGTTTTCTTAAGGTTTAGTATTTTTTCTTTAAATTATCACAAAAATAAAATAATTTTGTTTTACCGGTAATAAAATGTTTAGGAAATAATCTAAGACTTAGATACTAAGCCATTTTCATATTATAAACAAACTAGTTAACATTATGCTTGTACTGTATATCTAAATACTATAAAATATTTAAAACATTAAAAATTAATTACGAAATATTAAAATAACGTTAAAATAATTCTGATATTGAAAAAAATTATTATTAAATAATTAAAAAAAGTTATAAATTAGAAAAAATTAGAATGAAATCAATATGAAAAAGTTAATACTTAATGTGTTGGGAGTGTTGTGTTCGCTCAGCCTAATCAGAAATGTTCCGATCGGATACTCGCCGTACAGAAGGAGTTTTTCTGCCGCCCGCCTCCCAATGCAGCCATAGTACCAACTGTAAGACAATGCATATTTGACATTCAGTTTGTTTGAAAGTAAAGGTTTTTTGTTGTTTTGTTTAGTATTTCTCAAAAAAAGAAGAAACTAATGATATATTAATCTATGCATTCATTCATTTGATTGATTATCAATCGCTTTTTAATTGACTTTTACACTAAAAAATTCTATTAATTGGTTTGCAAGCCATGACTTATATAGTGAATGTATATATTTTTGTATTCATTTTAATCTTAAGGTTATTAGAGATTAATTATGAAACTATTATTTTGTTTTATGTAATTCAAACAAACTACAAACAAAACAATTATTTCATTTTACTTTTCAATATATATGCAAAGTATAATCGGCGTTAGAATTATTTTTACTGAATTAAAATCATTTGACATTTGCAAACAGTACTGTAAATGTAATGAAAAAAAGAAAAAATTAGTTTGATTTAAGTCAAGGAAATGCCACTAAAATATCAATTGTATTTATGTCGGACCCGTCCTTCTCGTCCACACCTTTAAGCTGGCGATGAAGTCATTTCGAGAAATTAAACTTTTCCTTAGAATTAAAGTCTTAGCGCAAAAAAATAGAGCAAAAGAAGGCCTAAACTCGAGGAAAGTTGGAATTTTAAATCGATGTAATTAAAAAAGCCAAAACGTATTGTCTTGGGATATAATAACATGTTTTCATTTTTAAAAAACATTTTGATTAAATCAGATATCAATTATAATTATTATAATTATAAGTTATTCTATAATTTTAAATCAATTAAAAGATCAAATATTTGAAAAATTTCCAAACAATAAATCGAAAATATAGTTAACATAGACTTAATCGTAATTTTAGCATGTTTAGACATTCCCACGCTTTCGGTCCTTTTAGAATTTTAATTACTAGTTTTATGATATTGAATGAAATAATATTTAAGTTAAGTTCAAATTTAATTTCGAAACAATAGCTGAATTGATAAGTTTTTTGCTATTTTATGATTACAAACAGCTTAGAGAAATAAATCGGTTAAAAAGCACTTACTCTTCAGACTCAATAGCAGTGGTGCCGACATAATTGGCCGGTATATAGCCAGTCTCGCCGCTCTCAATGCGCCTGACAGTCCACCAGTCCGGGTCACTTTTCTCGAGCACTTCCAACTTTTCTCCTTTCCTAAAACTGAGGTCTCCCTTGTGTTCGGCTCTATACGAATACATTGCAATCACAAAATTGTCGTGAGTTTCCACATTAACTATCGACACAATCGGTGGCGATAGATCTGGCGCGAGTGGTGCCACCGAACCAGGTACCAGGCCATTTGACAACGTTCGACCAACAAGCTCGTTTTTTGGCTCACTCAGCGGTCCATTCTCGGGCACTTTATCTTTCTTTTTCCTAGACGCATTGTTATTTTTGCCATGTTTAAAATTAAGTCGATTCTTCGTGCCCAATTTATTGCCCATATTTTTTGCTTGTTGCTTTGTTCAATTATCAACACTTTAGTTTATTTTTATTCACCATTTTATGTTTGAATATAATTAGAAATTAGAATACGATTTACAAAAAAACATATATTTGTTGTAAAACCTAATGAAAACTGTTTTATAGTCCGGATGCGAACGAATCCGTTTTTGATAAATCGCTTTATATTTCTACTGAAGTGTCATTTCCTTCACTTTTGTGTCATATCCACTGTTTGTGTATATAGTTTGAGAATATGAGTGAAAATTGATCAACAATTCCGAGTTATCCCAATCCATATCAAGAGAATAAAGGCTAGAGTTTTGGACTTTTGACGTAAAACTTTCGAAAAGTTAGATAAGAAAAAAAATTGTCTTTAAATCAAATTAGAAATATTCCAAAAATTTAATACAAAATATAATATTTGTTCTTATCTTTTAAATTTTTATTTGATATCTTAGGTTTAATATGACTGTCTATTAAATAATCTAGCAACAAGTACATACCAAAAATGTGCTACAAGGTCAGTTTTAGGACATCGCAAATACTGTTTTTATAAGCAGTTAAACAACTCTTTTAAGTTGTGAAGAAAAATTTATGCTTGTTGAATGTTGAAATATTTGGTTGTTTTAGTTGTTGTTTTAATGTCGATGAAAGTCGACAAAATTTCTTTCTTGAAAATCAATTTATATTTTACAGTATTCTTAGCTCAGGTTCAGCAGCTCTACAGTATGTATTGCAAATAGTTCTTTAAAGTAAATTTCGGTCAAATGTTAAACTTATTTTAGAAAATTAATATTCAAATTTATATGCTATTTGAAAACATTTTATTTACGAGTTAGTTAGTTAATTAATATTATTCAACGGGAGTATAAATTTAACTTTAAAATTTATAACTTTGCAATCTTAAGTTAATGCGATAAATATTTAATGTTTAGAATTTGTTGATTTGATATATCGGTCAATAATTAGTTTGGATTTTGCATTAAATTAAAATAATTATTAATTAAAAATATATTTTAATTAAAAAAAATGACATTTCAAGATAAATTGTTAAGTCAACATTTTAAAATTTATTGCTGGAATGTTTGTGTCCTATAGAGCCCTGAGTTTTGGTTCGGTTAAATTATTTAAACTATTTTTACTCAATATATATCTTAGTGTATGAATGAGTAAATCAAAATCACTGTAAGGCTTCTGTGAGCAATAATTTTGAAGTAAACTTATACCGATTAATCGTTATGTTAACGCTCAAGTTAAATGTTATATATTTTAGTCAGAGATCGAGAAGGGGGGATCAGACAAAAATCCCCCTTAATTTTGAAAATTTTGATTTATCCCCCCCCCCTAGCATTTGGTCCGAGAAAGGTACCCCCTCGACGTTTTTCCGGCCGCCTTTGGCTGCCGACAAATTTTTTAGGTTTTTTGCTCAAAATTAGGAAATTTTTTCTAAATTGGTGCTAAATCCATTTTAAATTCAGTTAATTTAACTAAATTTAGTTTAAATCCAGTTAAATTAGGCAAAATTTCATCATAAATATGTAGGTTTTTTGAGCGTTTTTGGAAAAATCCCCTCAATGATTCCCCCCTAGGTTTTTGGACAAAATTTTGAGAAAAATCCCTCCCCTGATCCCCCTGGATTGGCCGACCTTCTCGATCTTTGATTTTAGTGCTGTCTATTAATGATACACAAGTAATGTGTCTTGTTAATTGATAAAATGGCTTAAAATTATTGCTCACAGAGGCCTTACAGTGATTTTGATTTACTCACAACTAAGACATATACTCAAATTGTTTTGTATATAAGATTAATTTTAAACTTGGATTATACTGTACATATAGTACTGTAAATAAAATTAAAATTTATATTTTTGCAATTTTACTTAATCATTTCTCGTCTTGAAATAGAAAAAAGTTTTTAATTTTTAGTAATTTTTTAAAATTAATAAATTTTTCCTGAAATGTAATGATTTGTTTTTTGAACTATGATATAAGCAAATATAGCTCTAAATTAGGGATCAAGAAGGGAAGACCAGATAAATAATTTTCTTGATTTTGAAAATTGGCATTTAGTCGCCGGAAAAGTACCCCCCAACATTTAGAAATTTTCCCTAAATCCGCTTTAAATTCAGTTAAATTTAGTAAAATCACACCATAAATATATTTTTTGAGATTTTTTGAACAAACCCTTCCCCTGATTATCCTGGGAGTTTTTTAAAAATATATAAAATTCCTCTTTTTAATAATGCTTTATGTGATTTGTCATCTCTGTAGTTAATAATATGGTAGTTAATAAATGTATCAAAATAAGGTTTTAACAAGGTTATTTAACTGCATAATAATAAATATATAAATATTTATATTATTTAATGAAAAGATTTAAATTAATTTTTTTATCTCAAATAATTTTTTTGCTATTTTGAAACTCAGGTTTATAAGCAATTTTAAAGGTTTAATTTAATTTTTTTCCTATACTTTATTAAAATTTTTATGATGCAAATAAAATTTATGTAACTAGCTAGAAATAAAATCAAAGACAAATCTAATTAAATCTAAACTTGAAACTTATATAGAATTAATTATTTGTTTTTGTTGTATGTTCTTTAAAATTCAAAAAGTATTTTAGATATAATTATTTGATATTGAAAACCAATAACTATTTTATCTAATCATTTCATTTATGGCATTAAAGAGTTTTCTCGAGTTATTCATTTTGAATGAATGGCTAAATTAAATAATTGCAAATTAAGTAATACATTGAAGCCTTCGGTGTTTCTAAGCGTTGGCTTTGAATTAAAGCAATTTTCAAGTTATCTAATAATTTCAAAATCGGAAAAATACTCTCAAAAAGATAGTCTTCGAAGGATTAGTTAAAAGCATGTAATAAAACCTTAATTAATGAGGCAATTATCAATGTCAAATTATTTGGAAAAAGCACTGCACAAGCTGAGACATAGCAGCTGACAAGCTAATTAAATATAGATAGGAGAGAAAACGCGAATTAGAAATAATTAAGAATAAAATTAGAAATAAAACTTAAATCTGAAGTACGCTTCGATCAATTCCTTGGGCGAAGCCCTCGGTTAGAGAAAAAAAACGTCACTTTTATTGATATTTATTAATAGATAACTAGGCTTAGGTCAGATATGGAATATTAGAATTTACAATATTTTTGCGTTTAGCCCAAGTTTATGTAATAGATTTAAGATTTATTTTCTTAATTTGAATTATTTATACACTTTTTTTCTAAAAAATGATTAAACCTTTACGCCTCATAGAAGAGCATATATTATTAATATTAAATAAGATCAAACACACTTTTTCAAATCAATTTTAAGGTTGTCTTCAGTGTTAAAATTGAATGTTTTTCTCCTAATTATATTGAGATTATGTAAGGATGCTATAAATTATGAAACTTTTTAAAAACGTTTTTATTTACGGCATTTACATAATATTTCGTTATAATTCAAGACTAACACTCACTATATGTCAATTTTTAAAGTTTTCAAACATTTTTTCTCAAATATATCAATAATTATTAGCAATTTTGATCATTAAATATGTGAATTAATAATAGCTCGAAGGTTACCACCCTGATAATATAAAGCATTTAGGTGAAGCTGTATTTTCAATATGCTATTTTCATAATTATTAAAAAATAATTATAACATAAACTATGTTTAAGACATCAATAAAATTATTTAAACATTGCTTCAACACAATCTCATTTCGATCTAATTAATGATTATTTTTGTTTGCATTTGCGATAAATAATATTTTAGTATAACATCGCTTAAAATAATAATATAGGGGAAAAATTTTTGATATAATTTAAGAATTATTTATGTTTTAATTTTTGTTTTTACTGCTTATTTCAAAAATTTAACGTCATGAAAACAGAATTAAATTTTTTGTTTTTCCAATCAAATGACTTTTTAAATCAAATATCAAATATAAATATTTAACGTTTTAAAGATATCATTTGCAATACAAGTGGTGCTTATTATATCAGATGTAAATTGAGTTTAAATATTTGTGTTTTTTTGTTATTTATTGTTTGTTTGTCTATAATTAGTTATTTATATTTGGATTAAATGTTTTTCTTTTTTGGTTAGATTTATGCTTTTTTTTATTAAGTGATATCAAACGAAATTTATTTTTACATTTTTGCATGTTCAGCTTCTTACTTAACGTATTGTATAATTTGTAGTTTGAGTTTAGCTTTTAATCAACTTTAAGATTTATTTTGGTTAAAAATAACTTGATAGTTTTTCTAGATATCGAATTAAATGTTAAAATAACATGGTACATAAAATATTTTAATGGTATACAAAATATGTTTGTATTTTAAATAATAAATTGTTTTGTTTATCTAATTCATAAATAAAAAATAAAAAACATTAATATATATTATATAAGAGGAAAAAATGTGTTAAATGTATACAATAAACAAATTCCAGCGCTTTTTGTTGCCTACATATCGACATTTGGTTTAATTGTTATATAGACTTTAAATTTCAATTAATCATTAAAAATGAATTAAAGACAAATATTTTTTGATTTTAATTAAAATAAAAATTCAATTAATTCTTGCTAGTTAGATTTAAAAAAAAGTCATCAAAGACTTGATTATTGAAAATAATTTTGATTTTGTTAAAACAAAATTTAATGCCTTGTAAAAAATAAATTATTTCGATAAAAAAAACCCAATAAATAAAAACAAAAATAGCTATCACTATAAAAAGCAAAATGTTGTAATTTCCAAAAAAATTACTAGCAACTTTTCAACAGATTAAATTTAGATATACGGCAACAAATTTTCAACAACAACAACAAATTAATCAGATATCTGTGATTATAGCTAAATATAGGGAGAAATAAGTGAAATAATTAAGAAAAAACGTATCTCTTCTATAATTCACTATAATTTTAACGCAACAGTCGTTTAAAATTGATTGCAATTTCAATGAGAGTTAATGTCGACATCAAAATATACAATTAATTGGGGTTTTCGAACCCTTGAAAACAACATTACTATTTAACTATTTTTTATTCAATAGCTATTAGTTGTTTGAGATATTTCTTCTCTCAAGTTATCTAATTTGTAGTTTCGATACTCAAAGCACTGAACGGACGGAAAACTCTTTAATAAAACAGTTTATTCGAGGCCTTAGATAAGAAATGCTGTGGTATTGGTATTGGCAAAGGAAACGACCCGAAGACAAACTATACCTCATTTTCCTCTCCCTTTTGTATTGACTTCAATTTGTAGCCCTTTTTATGTGTTTTACCGATTTTTATCCAAATTCTAAATATTTATTAATATTATCCTTTTAGATGTTGAGGTTGATTTTATTACATAATTAATATTAATTTTTGACTATAAAAAGCATTTTTGAGTAAAATTTTTAGTTTAATTATTGATCAGATATTAGATTAAAGGTTAGACATTATTTATCAATGCAAATATTTAGCAAATATTATGAAACGTTTAGATTATTTCCTATAATTTGAAATTTTATTTCGCTATAGTATTAAAATAATTGTTTAATATAGTTATCATTCCTTTCAAATATTTAAACATGTTAGTCAATTTTTTGCCTGCATACACCATTTAAACAACTATAAATTTCTCGTTATTTGTACAATTGTATAATTATAATGTCAAAATATAAATTAATTGATTAGGAAAAACCAGTTTTAGTTTAACTTAGATTGATGACATTTTTCGAGAAACAGTTGATTAAAAATGAAAACTTCAAGTATTTTAATGCTTAAGTGGATTTAGAAAAAGGAGATCTCAATAATGTGTTCTGATTTAGAAAATATTTTATGACGGCTTTTAATTGAATTAAGTGAAATTTATTTAATTATTTCCTCAAAAAAACGCTTTTTAACCCAAAGTGTTGTTTAGATAATTAACTTTTGATATTATACTTCTAAACTTGAATTGCAATTCAATGCGAGATTGAAAAAATAATTATTTATTTTGTGAGAATTTTTATGCTTTTTGTTTCTCACAATAACACTATTAGTGATAATATGGGACAAAAATAAGATATCTTTTTGAATGTATTGATTTAGTTGCATATATGTATTTATATTTTTATTTTTAAAAATAACCTTGTTTAAACATATATTAAATTTAATTGATGTTGGCAGATTGTAAACTGATATTTATTTAAGTTTGGTGATATATTAATTTAATTAAGATTAATTGCTAATTCTAAAATTAATTTATAAATAAATTAAAGTTTAAAATTTCTTTGCAATTAATAGCTTGTGTAAATAAATTTCAAACCAAACTAAATAAATATTTGTTGGCAATTAAATTTTAATAATTTTAAATTTAATTTTGCATTTTTTTGCAATTTAAGAAGTTTATTTTTGGTTTAGCAAAATTTAAAAATAAATTATTTATGCCTAAATTTAATATTTTAATTAAAATTTAATTATATGAATTAATAAAAATTTAATTACTGATTATTATTTATAGTATTCATGTTTATTTTTAGTTTGCTAAAATTTTTAGTTTGTTTTATTTGATAAGATTTTATTATAAAATAATAATTTTTTTTGATTAATTTCATTATTATGCAATAAATATAAAATTTTAAAAATTATACTTTAATTACATTTAGTATATATAAAAAATAAATAAATAATTATTACTGCCATAAAAATATATAGTGAATGCTATTAAAAAAAATATTAATTAAATACATTTTGTTTTTTAGTAAAATATATTTTATTTACATATAGTTAATAACTTAATTATATTCAACAATTATAGTTAAGATTTCTATATAAAATATTTCTATAATTTTAACGTTTTTTAAATTTGTTATTTTTCATAACTATAATTATTTGGCATTTTTGACATAAAATTTAATTTTAATATTTTATATATATATATATCAGATATATATTAGACATGTAATCCTTCAAATATAATGACCTTAAATTTAAATTAGTTTTAAAAGCAAAATAAATAGCAAGTGCCAATTTAATAATATATCTATAGATATTTATATTTATATTTTATGTTATTTAATATAAAAAAATAAAATTTTATTCCGGATAAAAGTTTAAAAAATAAAGACGAGGTTGATAAAATACTATTTAAAATTATTGAAGCTCAGTCAAACGCATATATAACATGGTAAGATAAATTTATAATCTTAATGTATTTTAATTTTCAACTCTTCTTACTTGTTGAGAAAAAAAACTAAAAAAAAACTTTTTATATCGTGAAAGCAAATGATAAATTGTAAGAAAATAAAATTTATTTCACGAACTGTATATTAATTGTGATAAAAATTTAGCAAGTCTTAATTACAATCGCCTGAAATGCGCCAATATTATACTAACTGCTGATAAAAATTAAAATAGAATTCAATTCAATAAAAGAATTTAATGCAAAAACTTTTTTAATGAATATTTTAATCATTTCGGATACATATTTGATTAGTAAATATTACGTGATGTACATATTTGATTAAATTAAGTTTTCTAGCTTAATTAAACTGTACCAAAATGATAAATGAAGTGTAATTTTATAGTTTTATTGTATTGTTTGTTAGGAATTTTCGTAATTAATTCCAAGAATTTTTATATATAAATATTAATAAACAATTATATTTATAATTAAAGCGTAATTTTACAAAAATAAATATTTTTTATTTGAAATTTAATTGATAGTCGTGAATATCTTTTATATATTTCTAAAATTTTTTATATAGTTGTTAAGTAATAAAAAATTACAATTGAAATAAATACCAAATAAATATTTGATATAAATACCAGAATTCAATTAAATGTAAAATAGTATAATAAAAAATCAAATAATAAATAAATAAATTTTCCTTTTTTTTAAAGTTCAAGTTTTGGTTCAAATTTCTTATTATTTTAATTCTAAAAATTTTAAATTGAGGCCAAACTTAGTCCGATATTTGAAACCGAAAAAGATTTTAAAAGAAAAATGAGTCGTCTTATCAAAAAAATAATGCCAAACTAAATCTAATAAATGACATAAAAATGCAATAGAGCTAATGGTAATCCGGACTACTTTTGCTTTTTATTTTAAAATTCAATTAGTTTTTACAGTAAAACACATTAATATTTAAATTAATTGATCTAATTTAAAATTGTATCTTAGATTGATTTGTCGATTATTAGATTATTGACATATAAATTACAATCTAAGACTAAATTTTTAAGCTTGTCTAATATAACTTTAGAATATTATTATTTCAGCTCTGCTAAATTTTGGTGTTTGTAATAACAAGTTCAGACTAAAAGGTAAAATTGTTTTAAAATTATCTTTTATTTGACATAAAATTATAGTAAATAGAAAATCAAATAAAAATTAAAATATTTATACAAGCACTTTATTGATAGTAAATAACAGTTTAGTAATTCAACCTGTCATAATTGATTAATTGATACTTTCTAGCTAAAAAGGTTAATTTAATTGGCCAATGTGAAATTAAAGTGATATTTTAAAAATAATTTTTTTATAACCTTCACATTTATTTGATAATTTCAAAACAGATTTAATCAGACATTAAAAAAATATTTAATTTAAAAATAACTTTTTAATAGACTATAACTTAAAAAAATAACTAAATATTAAATTCTGGCAAACTGGTTTTTGGCCTTGATCATTTCTAGACTCTTCATCAACACTCGGAGCACACACAGAGATGTCTATCACTAGGAATATACAGAACAAAACAGACATGTTATATATGACAACTAATAATCACAAATATTATATATACAGGGCCAATACATGCAAAAATATATACTTAAAAAAACATTTAGTACTTTCCCTACAGTTAGTGACGTTTTTTCTAAGAATTTATTAGTGTTTTAATGAATTGCTAATGACTTACATCAGGCGTTCAAAAATAGCTGAGTTTGTGTTGTTATACAACGAATCCATAGATAAATTTTAAGTAACAAATAAAAAGACAATTTTGTTGAAAAATTTTTATGTAAAGTTGAAAAGTGGTAAAATTGGGGGAAAATACCCGAACTATTCGCATGATTAGAGTCAATTAGATTCTAATTTTTTATTTTAGTGTTTCATCTGATTTACTTCGTTTTGCGAATAAAAATAATTTCCAACTTATATTGAAGTCATTACTATTAAGGAATTTATTATTTTTGTTGTTTTTATCAATGCGTTTCATCTGGTTTATTTAATACTGTTTTTAATTGTAGTTTAAATACGTGTTTGCACTTAATATTGTATTAAGTGTTTAATTATTATTCATTCCTTAAAAATATAGTTCACATGAATACGAAAACAGGTAATCATTCAATACAAACAATAGATTGAATAAAACAATTAAAATTTTTCCGCTTTTACTTCTGTACTAAATCAAATGATTAGTTGTATAAACAGTTATTTCTTTTTCATTTAAATATCAATTTTCAAGTACAGGTAGGCTTAGGTTATTTGTTTGACTTCTGAGTCTTGATATGCAATTTATTTTTGTAGTCTTGGTATAAGTTTTGGTATTTTTTAATTTAAAATTTTGAATTTAAAATTTTATATTAATTTTGTTTTTCTTAATTTTTTGGCAATTTTATTGATTTTCAATTTTGTTTTTCTCGATTTTGATTAATTGGATTCTATTTATATTAATTGGAAACGTGTTTTTCAAGTTAGTTATGCAATTTATATCTATTAATTGGATTTTATAATTATTTATATTTATAAATAATTGTTCGAATGGTTGCGAATTTGATGCCAGTCTCGAGTTTTTGACTTCGATTGACCCAAACTTTTATTTATTCTTTTGTGCATTAAATTTGGAATCTAGCATGCCAACTGCCTCTTTCCAGACCTTACTCAAAAATAACATTAAATAATATCTTAAACCTTTTTTAATTAATTTTAAAAAATCAAATTTTTATCACTGTATATATGAATGCAATAAAAATTCTAATTTATATTCAATTCATAATCTTATTAAAGAAAAAAAGAAATTATTACAAAAAATTAGTTAAACTCTAAGTTTATCTCATTTATAAATCATAATCCTATCAAAGCTATTTAGGGGTTTTTTATACCTTATTAAGGATGCTTAAATTGTACGCTTCATATAAAATAACCGAGATTGAAAAGGTCAACCGATACAGAGGGGGGATCAAGGGAGAAATTTTTTCAAAAACGCTTAAAAACTCCATATAATTATGATGAGATTTTACCTAATTTAACTGAATTTAAATTGAATTTAAACTAAATGTAGTTAATTTAATTTAATTTGAACCGGATTTAGTACCAATTTAGGAAAAATTTTACAATTTTAATCAAAAAACTCAAAAAATTTAAGGAGTATTTTTTCGCAGACAAAATGCTAGAGGAGATAAATGTCAATTTTTATAACCAGGAGGAATTTTGTCTGATTTTCCATAAATCAATCTCTGTAAAATAATAAATTGGCCAAAAAACTTGACTAAATATTTCAGCTCTTCGGGTAGACTCGAGAGCCTTATTAAACAGTATTTGTATTTAACGCTAAAAAAAGACTTAATATTTAGAGACGTAATAATATTAGACGTTTTTTCATAAGTTGATTGATATTTGTGAACAAAACTTGTCTTCTCTGTTCATAAGAACTGCATTCGATGTAAAAGGAATAGACATTTTCAGCAATTTATGAAATTTGTGGGAAAGTTGCGAATTCTATTTTCCCGGTAATCAAGGACAAGGACTTTGGAGTTATTTGATTTTTATTCAATTTTCGAACTTCAGTTGAAAAATAGCAAAAATATATTTTTGATTTAATAGACGTAAAGAATTCACTAACACTTCATTCACACAATGCATGCAAACTAAACAAACAAAACAAAACTTTGCATTGTTTTCGAGTCAGTAAACAAACATATATTTCAAAACTATAATACAAACAAATATTGAGAAAAAATAGAAATCTTCACATTTGCCAAACCATAAATTGAATTAAATAAAGACTTAAACTTGTTAATAAAAACGTCAGAAAATATAATTTATTAATTTATTGTTAATCAATTCCTAATATACATTGCTAATTTCAAAAAACCAAACTCACATCCCAGTCTAAATACCAAGCTAGCACATTAACAGTAAAATTATAATATTAAATTACATAAACTTTAATTATTGATTAGATAAAGCAAGCATAAAATTTAAATCAATTAACAATATATAGAGAATTTTTTAAATCAAATAAACTTAATTTCAAAGTTATGTTTTAATATTTAATATAAATAGATAGCAAAGCAAAAACGTATTGGGCTTTCCGTTATTGAAAAATCCAAATAAGTTTTGACTCGAAAAGCCTGTGCGCCGGAGGGCTCAGAGAGAAAGAACTGTTGATTCGTTGGTTGTATAGGAAAGTAACAATTTTTTCCACTGCTGTTATTCCACTGCCTGTTAGGGCCGAGCAATACATCAATAGTTTGAATGTCATTTGCTTTACGAGCTCTTAAGTGGTTGAATCAGTCAAAGAATTTTTCGCTTTTTATTTGTATTCTTTATCTTCAAGTTATAGAAAATTAGATTCTTGTGAGAGTTGTCTCGAGTTATTCTTTACCTCTTTTATCGCTTATTGTTTATTATAGTGTTAAAGAATTTTTTCTAAATTTATTATATACTATAAGACATTGGCGTTCATTACATCAGACAGTTATGCGTTCCGTCGCAGTCGAGTCAACGTATATCTGTGCGAACGCACCAAATGATGGATTTGATTGAATGACTGATTCTTAATTAACTTGAGATATACTTAAAGTTTTATTTTCCTTTTTATATTATTTTCAAATCTGATTGTATAGATATGTGTTTCCTATTCTATACTTAAAATTCTATTTATCGTTGTTTTTGTTGTACCTTTGCTGCAGATCAAGATTGAAGATCAATCTGAAGACAAGTTTCTTATTTGTGTTTTTAGGATTTTTTAAGACTTTTTTATTTTGAGCCGATTTTTCGTATTTTTGTAAATCGATTGACATCTCGTTAAAAAGCTTTTAGATTTTTGTTTGTTTGTAATAAGAAATAAGAAATTTGTTTTGAATAAACGTCTTTTTCCGCAATATATCTAACGATGGAATTGAAAAAATATCAAATCACTAATGGCTTGTCTGAAGACATATTCGTAGATATGGCACATCAGCAGCGAATCATCGCTAATAATAACAATAACAATACGATTAGTAGAACCAAAATCACGTTCGTTGAGGAGCCGGTGGTTAAGTTGACTGATGTCTCGATCGGGTTCTTCAAGAATGTAATCTTCGAGTGTCTGAACCTAAGTGTTCCGAACGGCAAGATTTACGCGATTTTAGGGCCGAAAAAGTGCGGCAAAACTCTTATACTTCAGTGCATTGCGGGTCTAATCAAACCAATTAGAGGAGACATAAAAGTGTTGAGCAGATCTCCGCACTGTTCGCCAAACATCGGTTATATGCCTCAAGACATATCACTCTTTGATGACATGACCGTCGAGGAGACTATGAAATATTTCGGTCAATTGTATGATTTGCCGCTGGATTTGGTCAGTAATAAAATCGATTTTCTTTGCGAATCGATTTCGACGAACCGGAAGAATATTTTAGTCAAATGTTTGACAAACAATGACAAAGTGGTCGTATCGCTGGCCATCACTGTTCTTCATAGTCCAAAGATACTACTCTTGGATGAGCTGACCGTCTATTGCGATCCACTGCTCAAGAAGTCGATTTGGAAACAACTGAAGGGTTTGTGTGCTATAGAAAATGTGACAATCATTATGAGTACAAACCATATCGAAGAAGCGAAACACTCAGACATTGTCGGCTTTATCCGAAACGGCTCTCTTCGCGAGGAAGAGCTACCGAAGCAGTTGGCAAAAGAATTATCATTCGATTCGGTCGAAGACATTTTTATCGGTCTTTTCACTAATCAAAAGGAAAAGATCGAAAAGAGTCCCGAATTAAGACATTATAACCAAAGGCACGAAAACAATCATAAGATCGCAATGAATAACAACAATTCGTTTAATGAAATCAATTTATCGCCAAATTTACGAAAAATGCATAAAATCCAGACCTCATCCGTCGAACGCATATCTGTGCTCTACTATAAGAACCTAAAGGCGCAGACGAGGAATATTCCGCTATTGGTATTCCAATTGCTATATCCGGCAATCGCTATATCCCTGTTCTGCGCCTGTATTGGCAAAAATCCGTACGAAATACCGGTCGGTGTCTACAATCCGGACAAACCCTCATTCGTCAGCGATATTATTCTGAGAAGTTTTAACGAAAAAATCATTTCTCTAAAACATTTCGATAACTTTGACTCAGCCATAGAAGCCGTCCGACAGCACAATGTTTGGGCTATATTATCGTTTCCACATAACTACACCCGATCTATGCTCGAGCGCTCGGTTCAGGTCAGATATGTGTCTGATAGTTGTTTTGTTATTTATTTCTGTTGATTATTAATTATTTTTTTATTTATGAATTAATACATTTTTGTTGAGTTTAATTATTCCTATTTTCTATATATAGTGTTTTTAATTATTTTCAGAATAACTTTTCATTAATTAACACTCAATTAAAAATAGTTGCTTTTTTTGTTTCTAATTAAGCCAAATCTATATACATATCATTTTTGGAATTTATTAATTTGATTTAATTTGCTATTAATAATTTTATCTAAATAGAAATGGACAAGCTTTAATCAAATTTTGTTTATTTTTAGGTGCTATTTATAATTTAAATATTTTTTGTAATTAAAATTTATAGATTTTTAAATAATTAGCTTTTAAAATTTATTTTAGATTTTCTAGTTTGATAAACTAATTTAAATATTGAGTTTGACATTTTCAAAATTAAATCTTGATTGAATTAATTGATTAATTGATGAATTTTTTAAAAAGCTGATTTAACACATTTCCGATTAAATTATTTTGTTTTTATCAAAACAATTATCAAACTGTTACCGAATTATATGAAATGATTTAATATATCTATCTACAGTATTTTTATAAAGTCTTGATGACAACTATTTTTAAACAAGTTAAAAATATAGGAACTAGGAAGTTACAAAAAATATTATTTATATCAAATTATATCAATTTTTACAAATATCAAGTGCAGTTTTCTTTACTATAACAATTGAAATTATTGCAGTAAAAATTCTGCATTTAAAATTGTAAAAGTATACTGGCTAATATTTATAGTATATAAATTTTATACAAGTCTAGAATATTTTTGTTTTAATATTTAAAAAAATTAGTATTCTGTACATGAAATTAATTATTATATAACTATTTTAACACTGCTTATATTAACCGTAGCTAAAATAGATTGAAATTTTATTCTGTCTATGACAAATTATCGATGCATGTGTTAATTTTGTCTAAATTAGTTTTAATTAAACGGGATAACTAGTTATTAAATTAAAACAAAGCAATTTATTATAAAAATAAATATATACTTTTCGAACAATTTAGAAGAGTTCTAAAACAATCATGCTTCACGCCTGATTAAAATTTCATTTTTAGAGCTGACCGAACATTAAACCTTATTTAGAAAGAAATATAAGTAAAATATACTTTTAAAGTCTCAAAATCATCAATTTCAGTCAAAATATTGCCACAACATTCAATTAAAAATAAACCTTTCATGCTGAACATGGAATTAAGTTCGAAAATATAGACAAACTTGCTGAAGAGAAAAAACTGTAACTTATTTCGACCGCACATCACGTTCTCGGCTGTGCTTACATTTAACTAGTATAATATTTCATCTTTTTTTAAATTTACCCCTATATGTATCGCTATATTTATAAATTTATATTTTATTTATTACATGACATTATTTTTAATGCCAACAAAATCTAATTTCAATAAGCTAAAACTAATGAGAGAAAATAAAATTAAAAGATTAGATCAAAAAGAAATTGAAGTGATGAAATGAAGCAAAATAATTATTCTATAATTATTATCAAACGAAAAAAAGCGTTCAATGATTTTATTCAGCGAATGATTTTTCAATGAATGAGTCGCCAATTACTTTCTCCATATCGTAAACTAATTAACATTTTATTAATCGCTGCATTAGATTGAAAAGTAATCATTTCGAAGCCTAGAGTTATATTGGAAGTTTTTCGGAATTATCTAATCTGGCATAAGGTTTGAACTCAATCTAAGTTAAGGTCCTTTCTTCTACTCGAGAATACAGAAGTTGTTGTAAAACAAATCAATCATTTTGTCTGCGAAAAGCTATTAGTTTTAGATAAAATACAATTAATTGTTGTTTTTATTTATTGATATACATAAGCCTATGGTTAGAATTTTGTACTGAATTATAATATTTTGCTTCTAATTGATTGATAAGATCAGCTGAGAGAGTTTTTAATAAACATTAATTATTTTTGTAGTAAATGCTAATTTTTGTATGAAAATAAATTAAATGATTATTTATGTGTTTTCTTAAAGCTTAAACAATATTTAAAGTGTTTGAGCAATAATTTATTGCTATCAAGAAAAAAAATTAATCAATTTAAACAATATATTTATTTTGATTACATAGAAAAACAAATATTTGCTTCGTAATAAGTTAAAATAAATTATTACATAAATTACAATAAAAATTAATCATTCGCCTAATAATATAAGAACAAAATTTTCCAATTATTTCTTAACCTTGCACAAGTAGAATATATATAAATACAAACATGCTAATTAAAAATTTAGTATAAATAAAAAAGAATAAAACTTGATTGATTTATTGCTCGAAAGTGTCGTGTGACTGTCGCCTATATATCAAACATTAAAAATAAAAATTTTATGACTTATCTTAAAAATCTAATTTTCGAGTTTAATCGCCTAAATGTCTTGAGTTTCAAATATCCCGTTCCTATAGGCCTGTGAGTCACCGGAAGAGACGGAACCGTTTTTGGAAGACGAGAGTATTGAAGAGCCGGTGATCCGGAGCCAAAACATCTATAATCAGACCATAAATAGGGCCAACAATTCAATTCATATGATTAGAGACAGACATAATTCATCGGAACTAGAATTGGAAGACACGAGCGATGCGGAAGAGATGGATCCGATCGATGATAAGGAAAGTCTAACGGAAGAGGAGAAGTCGTACGACAGCGACGATTACGAGGCGGTCGACGAACCGAAACGAAAACTTTTCACAACAATAGATATATATATGGATAACACAAATCTGTTGATTAGTGGTGCGATCAAAGCACAGGTAATACTGGCCCTAAAAAAAGCCAAAAACAGATCAGACATGAACTCGGGTGCGACGTATGCACCGCCGCTGCAAATAGTCGACCCCAATGTCTACGGCTCTAATGAGGT
The DNA here is from genome assembly GCA_034693685.1 of Belba bartosi. Taxonomy (NCBI): domain Eukaryota; kingdom Metazoa; phylum Arthropoda; class Arachnida; order Sarcoptiformes; family Damaeidae; genus Belba; species Belba bartosi. Next base: position 25,511 of record JAQFXP010000493.1, read on the forward strand.
CGAAATGTCAGAGTTTATAACACCCGGTATTATAATTGCAGTCGTATTCCTATCTTCACTCCTATTTCCCGGCCTTACAATCATCAGAGAGCGTAAGGAAAGGCAGTTCGAGCGCTCGACCATTGCGGGTGTGCGCGCCTATGAGCTAATAGTGGCGCACCTAATCATACACTTGATTATACTGATTGTACAAATCAGCGCTATTTTATTTTCGACATTTGTTGTCTTTGATTTACCACTCTTTGGATCAATTTATTTAGTGTTTGCACTGATCTTCGTTCAGGGCCTCAATGGTCTGGTCTATAGCACAGTCATCTCGTCGTTCTGTAGGGATGAAATTCATGCGATCATTGTCTGGTTGACCACATTCTCAATTGTGGTGATCCTGGGCGGCACCTTCTGGCCAATCGAGTGTATGCCTCGTCTGGCGATTTTTATTTGCAAATTTCTGCCCCAATCTATCGCTGGCAACGGATTGAGATCTGTTCTCTCCAGGGGTTGGGACCTCTCGTATCCGACCGTCCAATTCAGTCTACTTGTGCCCATAGTTTGGATTATCATTCAATTCGTCGCTTCTATAATGTTTTTTCGGATTAGAAAATAATATGTTTTTATTATAATTAAATATTTTTTAAGAGCTAAAAGTGTTTTGATTTACAACTTTATTACTATTTTTTATGTATTTATTTTTTGATAGCAAACACTCTAAAAATTATTTTATGATATTTTAAATTAAATTTAGAATATAAAACAAAATAAATAATAAAAATAAAACTAGTTAATATATATATATATATATATATATATATTTGTATTAAGTTATACAGTTTTTGCAATTATTATATTTTTGAAGTTTATTTTATTTTTTTGTTGAATTTTTAGATTTTTGTTGATATAAGTAAATATTTTGTCATAAGATTATAATAACAAAACTGTTTAAAGAGTTTAAAAATTTTTATTTTGCTTATCAAGAGTTTGTTAGCTATAAATTTGCTAAATAGTAGCAATTTATAATGCTTTAACATAATTGCATAAAATATTGCTAAAATAATATTACTAACTTAAAGTCAGCAAGATAAAAAAGAAAAAAAAACTTAATTTTTTAGTAAGCAAGTGGTCAAAATGTAGTTAAAATGTCAACTTAGCTAAAAAAGATAACAAATTAAAGATAAAATGTTAATTAAAATTACACAGTCTAATCTAATAGCAGAATAAAATTTCTTATGACTCGAATTAGTAATTTAAACTCATATGCTATTTAAATAATGAGAAAACTCGCTTAAAAAATTCCTTGATAAAATTTATGGAATTTATGCCAAAACAATAAACATAAAATAGATTTATAAAAAAGATTACACCCAGAAATAACACGAAATTGTTAAGAAAAAATTAATGGGTGAGCTTGTTTTATATTTATTGCAAAAACTATATAACCCTTTTGTGAAAATTTTGTTGTTGTTAATATATTGTTATTATTTTTATGTAATTTTTTTCATGTTTATATAACTAATTATATTTTTTTACGTCAAAACTTAATGATTTAGTGTTTCATTAAAATTTTGTTTGCAAAAATAAATTTTATTAATACATCATAGCTATTTTTTATTTTTGTTTAATTTTTGTTGTGCAAATTTTATCCGATACTTTTTTTAAGCTTTTTTGGAAATAGTTTATTGCTGGCAATTTATTTCGAATTAATTGGAATTGTTTGCAATTTTGTAAATTTGTTCATCGAAACAAGTTTGGAGATATTTGCTGGATTTTCAATAGTTTTGATTGTGTTTGAACTCAACAGGATCTGTTTGAAGGGTTTTTCTGAAGTTTTATTTCATAATATTGAGTAAAACTTTATTGATTTAAAGGTATCATTAGATTAATTATGAGATATAGTAATGCAATTCAATTCAGGTTTTTAACATGTGCTTCAATTGTTAGTATTCATCAAGGTCACAGTCATCAATGTTGAAATTGATTACTGAATTGGCATTATTTAACACTTTGATGATTCAATAAAAATTGCTTTTATTTTTCAATATTAAATACGAAACAAAATTTTATCATTAGTTTAATTAAAAAATAATGTTTACAACCATTAGTTTTTTTTTGTAAAATTATAATTGTTTAATGTTGATTTAATTTGTAGAATATAATAATTTTTTATTTTTAATTGTTGCTTATATAATAAATTTAAATCTGCAATGAATTTAAAAAAAACTAAATTTATATTTGACTTGTTAGAAAATAAAATACAACAGTAATAATAATCTATGTTTGCAGCACGTTTAATTGTAGTTTAAATTTAAATAAACAAATTATTTTATAAGTCATACCTACGCTTAAACTTGTTAGTAGACATTATTGACTAAGTTAGTTTAACATGGCAAAACTAACATCTGATTTGTTACAACCTTCATTTAGTTTGGTTAGCAATTATGATTAAACATTCTTAATTGCTATTATTTTTAACACTTAATTAGTTTTTATTCATTTTTCTAATAAATCTGTAAAGAATTTTGTAAATTTTTTTAGAAATGAAGGAGAAAGTTTTTAATTGCAAAAATAATCAGCCTGTTTTACGTAAATTTGGGTCAAATATCACACCAGGAGAATAAATTCAGCGTTTAATTATTTGCATGATATTTTTATTTATTATTATTATACAAAAATCATTGAAACATCAGTGAAAGTCTGTTTGCTTATGATTTTTTGTCATTAATCAAAATGAAATTTTAATGAATAAAAAGTTTTGAATTAACTTTACATTAATACTACTGTTTGTAAGTATTTTAAAAATAATTGTTTTAACATTTTAAAAATTTTGTGCATTTGTCGACCTTTTATGCATGAAATCTGAAATTACTTTTAGTTTAATCATTTGGAATTCAAAATTAAAACAAATTCTTTTATTTGCATTTTTGTGTTGTTATCGATCGAAGAATCAAATGTTTTAATTAAGAGCTCATTATTCAGACAACATTTCCAGCGTTTTTACAAATTTTTTCTTGATTATATCTAACGAAAAAAAATTCTCCATGCATAACATTTTTTGAATATGTTTTCAGAAATTAATAAAAAAAACTATCTTGATTCTTGCCTAGATAAATCTCGGATAACATTCTTACTTTTAGCACTCATTGGGCTTTTAATTTGATTTTAGTGTACAAAGAACGCAGCATGTCAAATTCTCGAGGTGTTAGAAATCTCTGTTAAACAAAATTATATTTCGAATGATTAATGATTTAATCTGTTAACAAAATTAGAGATACGTTTGGGCTTTGATGTGGGTTTGGGCTAATATAGAGTTAGTTTAGCATTTAAGAGCAAGCAAGATTTGCGAGATAAAACAAATTTAGTTTGTATATTTATAAATTTGAAACTTTACATAAAATTTGATATTTAATGTTTAATAAAATTAAATAAACTAAAATTACTATAACTTATTAAACGTATAATATAATAAACTTTTATTTTCATCAATAAATTCCAATTAAACAAACTTATTTTAAAGGGTTTATCCGTCGAGAAATAGGGTGCAAAAAATTTTAGAACCCACTAATGTTAAAAGAATAGGCAATTTGAAAAATCTTATTTAGATCTTTTGGGGTTAAAATGAGACGAAATTTTAACAT
>JAQFXP010000494.1:0-29114 GCA_034693685.1 Belba bartosi
TATATATGTACTTAATCCTATGCCAGCCAGTTAATCTGAGTTGACGCTCTCCCAAGAACCAAAAACACTAGTACAGTTTTCGCACAAAAAATCCGACAATACTCGAGTAAATATGACAATAAATTAAAGGAACTATTAATCGATACTTTAAATCACTATTAATACAATTAATCATTAATTAAGAATCAGTTAAGACGTAAATCGAGCAAAATATATATGGAATCTAATAATGAAATTAAAAACAAAACTACAATTGAGTCGAAATACAGAAACTCGAAGACATATTCGACAGACAAGTAATGATCGAATGAATAGCTAAACAATTGAATCAATTAGCGAATCAACTGATGACTCATATGATGATTCTTGTACTGAGACGAAGAGCTGAACCGCTTTTTGCAGCCATTGATAACACAATTGAATTGCCAGTCATTACACGAATTGAAGACATGTTTAGAACTTAAACTAAAAAATTTATTCTATTTTTTGCAATTTTCTCAAAACTTATTCACAATTAAAATGTCTGCGAATATGACGAATCATATTAGGCTTGAAATGAGTCGAATAACTCTTGTATTTATCGGTAATCGAAGAAAAGTTCAACCGATTAGTTGGCGTCACTTCACAGTTCGGGTAAAGACAAACAAAAACAGTTTTCTCGTCGACAGTCACTTCTTGACTATATTTGTCTAAATTATCAAAACTCTCTTCAGTTTCAAAAGTTCCCAAAACATCCATATCTTCGCCCGTTTCGGGACATTCATCGGAACTACTATTATATAGGGATTCGTCGATCGATTGTCGAACTATAGGCGAAGACTTCTGTGGAACTGATGTGGCGTTCGTTTTACTGCAATTAGAAGCTGTCGTCTTCTGAGTGCCATTCGCTAGCATTCGATTCGGACAAATGTGTCGGTTATGGATGTGCGACAACGCGTTGTTTCGCGTCTCTGATATATATCGACAGCCACTGACAATAGTCAACAAAATATACAAATCATAACTATTTTTCCAAATCTCACACTAATTTTCCTGTACTTACCGCCAAAGGCAGGGAAATACCATTTTTCTGTTTATTATCCTCTCGTCTCGATATTTCTTAATATTGTCTAAACTACATAAACCTGTTTTCGGATATAATTACAATTATTAGCAAAAAAAGTTTAAAACTGTAACTAAAAGCAAAATTTCATTACTGACCACTCGATTTGCGGCCTTTAATACCGAAACCGCAGATATGATTAACTTTATGTGCGTTCAAAACGGTTTGATTCTTGAATTGTTTGCCACAGTTCTCGACATCGCATTCGAAACTGAGATGCGATTCCTTGACATGAGTTTTGATTTCGACGAAATCGTTTGTATAGTATTTGCAATCAGTGTTTGCGACACAAAAATAATTCGGTTCACTGTCTATGCACTTAATCTCAATGTGTTTCTCAATACTGTAGTTGGTTTGCAGGTTCTGGAGGCCGGACGTCGACGGCTTCTCGATGTCTTCATCGGCCAACTCCTCGTTCTCTTCGTTTTCAATCTTTATTTTGGTCGGAAAGCCTGCGCTTCCAAACGCTTCCAAAAAGAATTTACTGTTATTTGTCTGCAAATGTCGGCTCACAATGTGTTCATTGATTTTGTCGCTTAATTTGGTCACAAATTTGCATTCTTTGCACAAATAATAGTCAATGCCTTCAAACTTCTGGACAATATATTTTTGCGCCGATTCTCGTGACTCTAAACCCAGCAATTGGTGATCGAGTGACAGGTTTTTTGCAATACTCTCATTGATTGCATTCACATTACGCCTAATTTGTTCGCTTAGTTTAAGTTTGTTGTCGGCGCTATTGGTCGGGAGTTTAGGTTTGACGTCGGCATCGGTTTGGCCGACAGTTCCTAAATTAAATTGTTTTACGATTTGATTCCGGATATTGTCATCAATGTTGTCGTCTCTGAACCGACAAAACATAATCTCATGTTTTCGCAACTCTTCGGTTGAATTGAAGAATTCATTGCATTTGAGACAACAGATGAACGACTCGTGAATTTGGTTACCAAACAAATCGAAATCAATGTCCAAATCCATAATCTCTTGTTTGATGGCAATCGGCGTCTGATGTCGTGTCAGATGAAGATTCATACGAAACGGACAGATGTGTTGCGAATGGATGTGCCGTTTCATACCCGTGAAGTACTTAGTGATGGCAAAACATACTTTGCACCGGTAGTACTTCTTGCCCTTAATTACAATCCGTTCCCTATATTTGAACAGATTTTCATTCCGACAGACGCCGATCACCCCTTTCGAGCCGTAGCCAAAGCTGCCAAACCCGCAAATGTGGTTCTTCTGGTGCTCGCGATACGAGTGCGGGTTTTTGAACACTTTATTGCAATTGGGTTTATTGCACTTGAAGTCCACTCCGATGTGGGACAGGTTTATGTGTTCCGCAATCTTCTGGCTCTGCAGACCAGAGGTTAGGCTTTGTTTAGGTTTGGTTAGACAGCTGTGTTCGGGTCTATTCTTTTCTAATCTATCAAGGCTTTGTTAATTTTATTTATGCATATTGATCTCTATCAAGGTTTTTAATTAGTTTGTCCTTGGTAATGCTTAGACACTAGTTATTCTAGTAGAACAAGAGCGCCAAGCACGTTTCTAACTTTTTGTAATTAACAGCAGAGTTAAATAAGACGTATGACTGACTCATTTAGTTTATAAGTCAAAATCTAAAATATCCATTTTGTAGCCAAATAATTGTGCAATAATTATCTAAATTACTTAAATGTTTCAAGGCACTTTATTTTCTGGTGTGTAACTAATTAATGACTGGCTAAAATTTAGTTAACTCTTAAATGCATTTAAAAATTTTAAAACAATATGAACTCAGAGCTATTAAAATGCACTCTAATAATGTAAATGTAAATTACAATATAAATAAAATTAAAATCTAAAATTAGAAAATTACAAAAATAACATTTAATACTATTTTCAAATAAATTAGAATTTTTAAATGCGTTTTATCTAGTTCAATTATTATAATAATGCACAATTAAAAAAAATAATCGTGACACCTGTTTAAATAAAAATTTGACTTTTGTTTGAATAATAATAATTGTTATCTAGCAAATTAAATATAAAGAATGCACGTTTAATATGGCTGCAAAATGGCATTGATAATTTTTCATGCGTATAACTTTTTTGTGTAATTCAAGTCATAATACTTTTTTATACTCTCCCGTTCATTGCATGTTAATAATCAATAAATAATTTCTCGAATGCTCAAACTCTCAAAACTTAATCTTGTTTACATATAAATGTTTAACTAACTTATTAAACAATTTGTCTCTTCGTAACCAATAAAACAGTTTATACTATCAAGTTACAATACTAAAAATATTACTAATATAATAATAAAACTAATTTATCAGTATCTTACGCAACATAAAAACCCAAAGCAACATGGCGATTTAAATTGATAAATTATCCAAAACTATCTTTTCATAAACAATTCTAACAATAAGTAATCAATAAATAAATACCTTTTTTGTCCGGAACTGACATCGATTCGAACCCTCTTCTGAATTACCGGTTTTGCCGACTATAACAACAAGTTAATAGATAAACATAACAGACAGTCATTAGAAAACTATTAAGACTCTACCACTAGATTATTGCTCTATTTAATCGATTGACATAAACGGCTAAATCTAGTAATTATTTCGATATTATTTTAATTAGAAAATAAAAGTTTGTTTACTTTGATTCGAATCGGACTTTTTGTCCAAACGGTTTGAGCGGAAAAACGTGCAAAAGTAGGTCTTCTCTCCATTAATCACTTTTTTAACAAAATATTTCGACACTTTGGTCATTGACGCCAATCCCTTACAGCTCAACAAAACGTCTCTTTTGTTTTTATCGATATTTAAGTGTTTTTTGGCCAACAATTCATTTTCGATCTTCGGTTTCGAAATTATTTCAATCTTTGGCTTCAAATTAACCTCAATTTTCGGCTTAGAGTTCACTTCAATCTTCGATTTCAAATTATTGACCTTTTGTTTGGCTTTTGGCGTCAAAACGGGTTTCGGAAACGGTTTTGGCGAAGAAGTCTTCGCCGGAGTCTTCGCAGCTTTCGTAGTGTCCGGTGTTTTCGACTTGGATTCACTCGAGAGTCGAATACCTCGTTTGTCGAAAAGGATTTGATCCCAATATTCGTATTCATTGTGTATTTTAGGTCGACTTCTGATCCGCTTTTCTCTCAAATGACTGCTCGTTATGTGTTGTTTGAGAACAACCCGAAGATTCGATCTGAACGGACAGTCAGACCACTTGCAGTAGAGCTTCTCTTTGCTGTCGCTCTCATCACATCCGACATATTGTTCCCATTTGTTGTCCGCCTTCTGGTGGTCGCCATTGGCGCCAATCGACTCCTGAGTCGACTGTTTCTTATTCTCGAGAACCAAATGTTCGTTTCGATGACTTCGAAAGCATTTCAAATACGAAAACTGTTTATTACATCCAAACCAATCGCAGACATAGTTTCCCCGATTCGGCAGTTCTGTCGAGTCTTCAAACGACTGACTTCTTGTGGTTAACGCACTCTTCGATTCGCTATCGTCTGTAAAACATAGCAAACAATTCAATCAAAAACTCGATTCTAAGAACTCATACATAAAAAGTGTGAAAAACAATTACCGGTTTTGTTGTCATCAGTCGTTTCGGCCAAATGTTGGCTACAATGGCGTCGAATATCGGTCTCATCACTCGATTCGTGTTCGCAATCACTGTATTTGCAGACAAACCGATCGCTAGAATCGGATCTTTCGTATAATTCCTCTAAACTCGAAATCAATTGCTTTTCAGTCATTGTATTCGCCGTTTGAGTCGACACTTGCTTTCAATGGGCTATAAATCAGCGCAAATGTTTGCACTCATTCGTCACACGGAGTCACCTATTGCTCACTCGTCGACAACACTTGATATTCAATACAAATCGGAAAAAATTAATTTAATTTAAGCGAAAGATGTGTTTAATTGGAGACAAAACCCGAAAAAACACAAAGAAATCAATGCATTCAAGCGTTTATTGTATAGCTATTACATAATGCAATGCACTATACAATACACACACAATTGGGGATTGTATTCGAATTGCTATTGTATTTAAATCATCAACATTATATCAGTTTGATTCTTCGTATATTTCTTCGTATATTTATATTTATTCACTGATCATAAAACAAAAAAATTTCTTAAATTATCGAAATAAGAAACACTTTTCCTCAATATTAGAAATAAATTTTTGTTAACAACCCTTTTGTTGTCCTAAATCGGGAGTAATTTTATCAAAATTTGTTTAGCGTGTCATTCCATGGTCGCCAAGCTCGTCTAAAAGTGAACAGGGCACAGCCATAGTGAAATTATATTGGCTGCAGTAGTTTTACAACACAATTGGGTGCACTTAACTGGGAGAGGTCGACACCCAAAACAGCAACATAAAATGGGTGTGCGCTGGAGGCCTATACGCTATACGGTGTGCAGCACTAATATAGTAAGTTGCAAATTGATGCTTATTAATAGTGTACAGTACAGCACATGCCTATTTGCACCGGACTATCTGTTTTTCGATTTTGTATTAAAAGAGCATTTTTTGTTTCGAATGGCAAAACAAGTTAAACTTGACTCAATTTTTATGCTTAATTTTAGCTCTTCGTCAGACAAATTAGGAATTGTAGAGTCAGGTGTGCGTATGTGGCCTAACCTAACCACTCCATACCTCACCAACAACTCAGTTCACAAATATATTAAAATATATTCTTGTTTTGATTGCATGATTAGAATTTGATAAATATGTTTATATTTTAATACATTTTAGAAATTAATGCAATTTCAAATTTCAAATTTGTAGCTATGGCTGAACTAGAAGTTTGTTTGATTGGAATTAATTTGGTTTTTCCGAAAATTACCCAATTGTTAATTTATTGTCTCACTTCAATATTTACATAATTTTACAAAATTATTTGCACTCATTATCTGCTTATTTGAATAATTTCTTCATTGATATCAACTACACGTAGTCTTAGAAAAATTTATAATTTTAATTATAAACTAAATAATTAATTTTGGAAAATTAGTTCAGTTAAACAATTAGTAATAAAAATTGTTTATTATCTGTACTTAAGAAAAAAATGTAAACTAATTAAATATTAAAAGAAAAAATTATATACTTTGTAATTTAATATTCAAATAATTAATGCACTCAAAATCCAGAACAATTTAATTGGAAAAACAAAACAAAAAAACCTTTGCACTGTGAGACAGCACAAATTTTATCAAAATAAATCTTTATTTAAATAACTATTTTTAATTAGAACGTCATTAGAGTTAAACAAAAATAATTTTATTGAACAATTAGTACAAAAATTGTTTATTATTTTAACATTTCTTATCCGACTCTAACCCGCATTAGTTTTTCATTGATTTTTCGTATAATTGAATCACTCGTTAGTAGACTTTTAGCTCTTAATTGAAAGTCAAACAAAATTCTTACGATTTATAACAGAAAACACTTTTGAGAAATAGTTTTCTATTAAATCAATATTTTTCGTTACAAATAAAAGCCAATTATAAAGAGAACTAAAATTTCTTTTTATTAAATTTTTATAGTTTTACATCAAATGTTATAATTCATAAAAATGGAGAATAAATAGTGTAATGAAATTAAAAATAAATAAAATTTAAGAAATAAATTAATATTAACGGTTAGTCGATATAATAATAATAATAATATATATATTTTAATGAATAAAATGTTGAATCAAAACAAAAAAATAAATTGAATTTCTGTTAATGACAACAAATAGGGCTCAAAACAAAGATTCGATATTTTGCTTAAAATTTGTCTAAAATTTTAAAAATGAGTATTAATTGTATATCGAATCGAATTATATTATGCTTTACATTATAAACGATTTGAATTACTTTTTATGTTTTGCAGACATTTCTTATAAAACTTTTACATTTTAGGGAAGAATTAAGTTAAGAATTAATTGCAAACATTAATAGAATTATAAAATTCTAACTTTTTTTTCAATTATATTATTATTCTTTTATTTGCATTAATTTTTCATTGATTTTCAATCAAAATAATTGTCGAATCGAAGACATTATTATAATTAGATTTCTATTATTTCAATAGAATTTAGATGTGTTTTAAAAGTTTGATTTTCGTTAGACTTTTTGCTATTTGTTTCGATAATTGTTTGAACGAAATCTGTGGCAAAAGTCATGTTTTCCGGACCATTAGCTGCCAATCGGTTCGGACAGATATGTCGGTTATGGATGTGCGACAAAACAATGCTTCGATTCTCGAAGTACTGATTACAACCGCTGTTTGGATTGAAATTAGAATTAAATTCATTTCGATTCCAAACTAATTGTTAAATATGTGTTCGAAATACTTACTAGAATTTACACGAATATATAAAACGGTTTTCGATTACAATTTCTTCCCTATATTTGCGAATATTATCCAAATCGCAAACACCACTCGATTTGCGACCCTTTATATTGAAACCACAAATATGATTGACTTTGTGTTGACTTAAGGCAAATGCAGTTCTGAATTGTTTGCCGCAGTTATCGATATCGCATACATTCGGCTCTAATTTCGGACTTATATTCGCAACTATTTTCTGTTCGCTTATCGATGTATTGCCGCTATTATTGACAACAATTTCTATTGTTTTCCTCTTTTTGCTCGAATTCTCTTTCGAACTGTCAGTCTCTGGAGATTCAGTCGAATTTCGGACTCTTTTCGGTGAGTTTTGTGCAAAACCTGAACCGAAGTTGAGCTGCGATTCGAGTGCTAAGTGCTGTTCCTGAATGTGATCAATGGTTTTGCGCAACAATTTAGACGTGAATTTGCACTTTCCGTTTGGGCCACTCCAAATGCACAGGTGGTAGTCGACGCCATTCATCTCTTTAGTGCTGAAGTACTTCTCAATATTTCTCGAATTGTTCTGCACTTTATTGCCGTTCATCTGAGAAACAGATGTTTTTCGCACACATTGTTCGCTGGCTTTGACTCCATTTCCGTTCACTTCTACACTAATCGTTGGTTTCTTATCGACTGCATTCGAACCAACAGTTTTGGTATTATTAACAAAATTATTGTTCAAATTATTATTGGTTTTAATGTGTTTACACAAAAGGTTTTCATGTTTTAGCAAATCTGCATTACTCGTGAAACTGGCCCTACATTTGGTGCGTCGGCACTGATATGTCTTTTTAATAAGCGCACTGTCGGTAGTGTCGGTAGTGTGAGCGCCGGACGTTGACGCAATGGCCAGTTGAGGCATTTCGATCATTTCGGGCATATCCGACATATCAGGCATTGGGGGCATTGGTATCGAACCCAAACCCAAATCCAAATTCCAAGTCTCGGACTTAATATCATTGATAACGTCCTGATTCTGCTTCAGCTTCAGATTGACCCGATAGGGACAGACGTGGTTATGGATGTGACGCTTCATTGCCATGTGGTAGCGCGTGATTGCATTGCAGGTCCCGTTCCACTTGCACCGGTAAAACTTTTTCGAGTCAATTATCACTCGTTCCCGATATTGGTTAAGCGATTCGTTACGACAGACACCGATCACTCCTTTCGAGCCGTACCCGAAGATACCGAACCCGCAAATGTGGTTCTTCTGATGCTCGCGATATGTGTTCGGGTTTTTAAACACTTTATAACAATTGGGTTTATTGCACCGAAACTCTACTCCTATATGCGTTAGATTTATATGTTGTGCAATCTTTTGACTCTAATTATTCGATTGTAAATAAGAATTTTGAAAATTTCAATAAATTCTTAAAATTTAATCATTTTTTCAAACAATCAATAATTTAATACCTTTTTAGTCCGGAATTGACATCTATTGGTAGCTTCAGTAGAACTACCGTTTTTGCCGACTGTAATCACAAGTTTGGGATTAGACATAAGTGACCAGTATTTGGGAACTGGAGAACGAGATCTACTCATACCTTGAAGTGGAAACTTACAACTGAAGACCTTCTCGCCATTAATGACATGAATCTCGTAATAGTCCTTCACTTTACTCATCGACGCCAAGCCCTTACAGCTCAAGAGAATGTTCTCCTCATTGTTGCTGATGTTTAGGTGATTTTTCATCAAAACATCCTTTTCCTCAAAACTATCATTAAATCCATTAATGCTTTTGTTGTCAAAACTTTTTGAACAGTTTTGGGAACTAATTGTCTGAAGCGATGCAATCGAAGACATTCTTTCCAACCATTGCTTGTCGTCGATGAACATCTGATTCGAGGCCTGAGCCGTCAATTCGGTATTGAAAGGCGTGAGAAGTGGCGGTTCGGGTAGTGATGGCACTGGTAGTGATGGAAGCGGCGGAAGTGATTGAGCGCTCTTAGAGTGCGATCTCTGCAGCCAATCCTTATTGGAATTCATAATTTTGTCCCAATATTTCGACTCATTATATGTGTCGATCTGTTCGAACGGATTGGTTTGCTTTGGATTGAGATGTCTATTGAGAACATGTCTTGTAATACAACTCTTTTGGTTCGACTCAAACCGACAATCACTCCATTTGCAGAACAGCTTTCCGTCGGCCTCTCGAACCGATATATACGGCTCTAAATCATTCAACTCTTCGCTCGAATCGACGGTCGAGTCGTCACTCGTTTTGTTGTTCCCGTTCTCGTCGAGAGAGTCGTTGTTCGGAACAACCATTTCGTTGTCATTCGAACTGATGTTTGGCTTCGATTCGACTTTAAGTGTCGATCGAATAAACAAAATGTTATTTTATTTTGTATTTAATTTAAAAATTCATTTCTTTAGATAAATAGCAAAAGAAATAAAAGTTTGAAATAAATACCGAATTTGTTGTCACTCTTGAAGTGTTGTCTCAAATGTTCAATCATTTCGGACTCAAATTTGAGGGTTTGGTCGCAATCACTGTATTTGCAAACAAACCATTCAATCGAATTCAATACAAATGACTCATAAAGTGAACTCAAGTCCGAATCCAAATCATTGATCGAATCCTTATTACTATTATTGTTGTCATTAAACGACAAATCGTTTCTGTTTTGAGAAAAACCGATATTTTTATTAAACTTTTCGTTTGACTCGAAATCTATTTCTCGTTTAATACGATTAATAAATTCGATTTCGAACTCATTTTTGGTTGAATTCATTATTAAATATTAAATTTAATTAACAAAAAACACAAACATTTGTAGAAAAAATTAGTTTCAAAAACTGTTCACTCGATTGCAAATCAAATGTCATTTAAATTTCGAAATCCTTTTAAAAAATCACTATTTGTTTACAAATATTAATACTCTATTGAACTCACAATCGGTTCAATTGAGGGATTGTTTTGACATTACGTCGGCTATCGATGACAAACGTCAACTAAAAATTTTTGCGTTGATATGAAGAAAAAATTAAAACAATTTGTGAAATATTAGAAATATATATATATTTTCGACACAAATCAAAAAAGTTTTTAAATTAAATTTAAACTATTTTCTAGATTTAGCAGAGAATAGGCACAAACTTGAAACAAGAAAATATTTTCTTGTTTAAAGTACTAAATTTAAATGTGAACTAATTCTTGAGAAACATTTACAGTTTATTTCTATGAGCAGAAAAAAATATTTGCGGTTAAGCTTTGGCGTTCTAAACAGTACTTGTTAATAGTCTGGTTCATATTTGTACGAGTAATATGACCTTCACGTCATTCTAAGCTCTGGTAGTTTTTAGCTGAATATTATTAGGAGAGATAACTGAGCGAAACAACTTTTAGCACAATTTGCAGTTAAAAACCTGAATGAGAAATGGGGTCAAACACTATATACTGTGGGATAACTGTATGGCAATAGAAGTTTATACTATTTTGTATACTGAAGGGTATTTTTTTATAAATATAACTTAACTCTTATACAACGGTATAGTTTTTCAATTGCAAATAATCAGAGTGAAAAATTAATGAAAATGAATTTTAAAGTTATATTTTACTCAATATCTTTTTTCTCATACGTATACGTTTGCATACATTACCTTTTAATTGAATTTCTTTTGCAATTCATTTGTGTTTTTTAGTATTTATTTTTTTGAATATTTGTTTTGCACTGAAGAAAAATCAGAACAGAATTTACTATTTTTCTGAACTTTGAACGTTTGAAAAGTTGTTTTTATCGGTAACTAAGCTATGATAAGCAAGAAGGAACAGCTCAGAGGCACAAATAGTTTAAAAATATACATATATATATTTATTTAAAAATTTAAATAGCTCAAAAATTTTCTTCTAACTCATTTACTAAAGAGATTTTATGTGGAAACAAATTTTTAGTTTTGAAATATCTCTCCTTTTTTTGAGGTTAATCAGCGAATATTTCGCAAGAATTCTCAAACTTTTAGAGTTTGAGCTGAAAAACAAATTTTTATTACATTGTAGTAAAACTAAAGAACAACAAAATAATAAACATTAAAACAGTTGATTTTTACAAAAACTCTGTTTGCTCAACACTTTAAAAGAATTTGTTTAAATCCACAAGTCAAATAAGTTTTTGTTATTTTTTTCAATACACGTCAACTGAAAAAACTTTTTAATTTACAAAAATTCAATTCATTAAAAAACGAGAAAAAATTTTAATAAAAAATATTTTTGTATTTAAGAAACTAAACGGAAGATTAGATTGAAATTTATATAAAACATATGGAAAAAGGAGCGAACGAATGAGCGAGCACGAAGTCGTACGGCAAAATGGAAGTGGGCACTGCTAACTAGTAAGGCAGCTCAAGTGCTGCAGTGGTAATGCAGCAATGGAGAGCGATGGAGCAATGTCAAATTATAGCCAAACATATATTTAGGTCTTGCTATCGAATGAACGACAGCTGAAACTTATATATTAGTCAACAGGTTATGGCATAGCATAGCAAAGGGCGGATATGATTATGATATATATTTACTGCAAATGAGATATTCTCAATGATATGCAATGATATGCGGGAACAAATATTGAACGACTGAATGCATTAATAAATAAATATATTTACAGTATAACTAAAATGAGCTTAAAATGAATGAATGGCTCATTTTAGTCAAACACTCCTTATATTTAGGAGTGAGGCCTGAGCTCTCATTTTTCAATTACAGCCTCAAAGATATGCGCGGAAGTGAACTCAAGTCTATTTTTATGTCTACAACAACAGCTATTTTCACTATACAGGCATAAACTATACATACATACATACTAGCATATATAAAATATATATATATACTGTGCAAGCATACTGCATATAAGCTCATACAGTATACTGTATATACTCTGTATAGTTTTTTCATTGATTTTCTAATAAAACTTTAATGAATTTTACATTTAATTTTCAAATTAAACTTTTTTTTTTTTACTTTGCATGACTACTAACTATTAATTCCATATCAAATACAGAACAGTTGTAGAGTTGTTCAGTTGTTCGGATCAAATAAGTTTGTTTTAGTACAATATTGTTTTTGTAGATTGGGTTCGATTTTTTCAATCAATAAATTTTTTTCAAAAATTTATTCCAAATATAAATGTGTCGGTCAATGATTTGTCACCTTTAATAGAGTACAAAATTTTAGGTTATTTTTATTGTCAGATTAGATATCCAATATATATATATATACCTGTATATATATTTATTTGCATTATATTTGCAGTTTATTCTTGACTTTAAGAATATTCCTGAGTTCTTATATATTAGTCTTAGTTTAGGCCTAAGTGTCGCTCAATGTTTTGACTTAATATAAATTTACAATTTTTAGCAATGTTTCAAAATAACAATTTTTAAAATTTATTATAAATTTTAATTAATTTTATTAATGATTAAAAATTCATTTATAAATAATTAATTAACATTTTTGAGTCCAACTGGAAATGTCTCGACAATAGCCCAATTTGCAGATAATGATTCATTTTCTAATATAAGTTAATTTGTGGAAAAATTTCAAGTTTTTGATTAATTTGCAAATAAAATGCTAACTATTTTCAAAAACATTTTTGCAAAACATACCCGAATCAAATCAAGTGAAACGAATTCAAAGCTAATGTTTGGCCAAAAATATAGTTGTTATCCATGACATATAATGCAAGAAAATTAATTTATACGTGTTTCGAATTAGATAGTTGAAACTACAAAAAAACACTAACAAAATGCAACTAATTTACCACTTTTTTCCTTAACTCCTAAATTTCAAAAACAAATTATCATTTGATAAAAAAAATCAGTCTTTTTATTGAAGGCTAAAGAGTCAGTAGAAATGTTTGGGAAATGTTTTGCCAGACTTTGTAGACTTTGTTTATAAAATATTGTATTTTATTTAGTGATAAAAGACTGAAATCCATTACATTTCGAACTTAAATGCAATCCTATTTGAGAATAGATATAATGCTAAAAAAATTGAACTAATCGGTTGATATATAATTGCAATATTAAATTATGATATGATTATACACTTTGATTCCTAACACACATTTTATTGTATATTACTTCAAAAGAAGACTATCTTTAAAATTAGTTGAATTATGGGAATTATTGCCTGAATTGAAGCAATACATTGATTAAAAGCTAAGATTAGATGAAATAAAGTATTGTTTAAAACTAACAATTAATATATAATATTAGACAATGTTATACAATTAAAAATTTTCACGAATAGCTCGTTAGAAGCTATTAGTTCGCAAAAAGTTTTTGTTTTTAGATTATATTGAATAGGATTTAACCGCAAATTCGCTGCAAATGTAAGTTTAGAATTTTCGATAACTTTTTTAAACTTTATTTTATGTTATAATTAGTCAAAATTTAATTTAATACTAAAAATGAAACAATATTTTCGATTATACCAAACATTTATTTATAATGAAAAGGCGATTATTTTTTTAAAAAGAAAAGTACATTTCATACCAGAAATAATTGACTTTTCTTTATCAATAACTTTAACATTATTTTTAATTTTTGTTTTTTGCTTATCTATTATACTATTCAATAGTTTCCGGGAAAACAATTTAACAAAAATGTTTGCAAATATATACAATTCTTTAGTTTAAAGTTATTTTTAGTTCTTTTTTTGTCAGATCTAAGTTTAAGATTTATATTTCCCCCAAAAAACTTGATAATTAAGTAAAAAATTCTTATTTTTTATTCAAACAAAAATAAATATTTACAAAATAATTTTTATTAAAATTTTTAAGAAATGTTAAAATCAATTCGTGTTTTATTTGACTTTTCGAACTGAAAAGGTGCTGAATATTTGACTACAAATTAAATAACTTATTAATTCGAACATAAAAATAAACATTAATTCATTAATTTGGCCGCAAATTGAAAAAACATTTTCAATAATTTGCACATTTAATGGAAAAATTAATATAAAATATAAATCAAAATTAGTACAGGTTTTTAGTTAAAGCGTTAAAAATAATTATAACATATTTTTGCTATTAATTCGAGTGAATAACTGGAAAAATGAATTACAACATCAAAACTAAACGGATGTTTCGAATTGATAGATAAATTCGAGTTCAGACAACAACTTCAGATAGTCTTTAGTAAAGACAAAAAAATCCAATTTATTTACTATTAATTAATTTGTATAAAAAATTATTGTTTTTTGCAACTATTTCTGTGCAACAAAAGCACACAAACAATACAAACATTAACTTTAAAAATGAGTTTAAAAATTCTATGAAAAAATGTTTTTGAAGTTTATTTCAAAAGCAAAAGTTAAGTAATTATTATATGAAATGATTTTTAAAAATTTATTAATAACTAAATTATATAAAAACAATAATTTCAAACAAAAGTTCAATTTTTGATTGACTCAAAAATTAAAATCAGTTTCTGAGCAGCACTTTGTGTATGAATTAGTGAATATCACAAAACATTTTTATTAAATAATTTGAAATACTTTTTATGAGATTTACTGTACTTTGAATGCGATTTGTTTTTGGACTTAACTTCGAAAAAATGGTTTGACTTTGTCTTTGGCCGAACTTAGAGCAAGTGATGATCGAAATGCGATACTCTGTGAGCGAACATGTCTTTAGACCAAACTATTCGGCGACAACTCTTGTCCCAATCGCACCGGAAGGGCACTAAACAGGTATGAACTGTACGGATGTGTAGCGCCAACTGATATGACCATAAGCTATGATAAGTGCATTGACTGTTATATTTGCAAAAATACTTTTCGCAATCGTTTTCTTCGATTATCTTTACGTAACCTTCGATTCCATTGAAACTAAAGTAACCGAAAGAGAAGTCGACAATTGGTTCAGCGATTTGGAGCCCATTCTCGTCAATCAAATGCTTGTTTCGATGCGTTTGATAGCATTTCCAGTGATTGAACTGTTTATTACATCCAATCCAATCACACCAATGGATTTGGGCATCGCTTTTGTCGCCAAACTCAGAAGATTTCGAACTTTCGGAGCTCTTCCGCACCTCTTTGGCCTCACATTTGCGTTCAATCGCTTCCGAAGAACTGTCGGTTTGAGAAGAGTCCGAATAAGAGCTCAATTGGTCGAAAGCGACGGAACAATTGGTCGATACTTCGCTCATCACTTCTTCGCAATTGTTGTCGACTTCGGACACCTTTTCGTGCTTCGACTCCATGTCTTCGTTCGGATACCATTCATCCAAAACCTTCCAATCCGTGTCTTCTTTGGCCTCCATCTGAATGTCTGGTTCGGAATGCATTCGAATGTCTTCTACTTCTTCGTCGACCTCTTCCTCGACTTCTCCCTCTTCTCTCTCCTGGTCTACCACTTGCTGTCTATCACTTGAGTTGATCTGAAGACTAAAGGCATTGAAATGCGAACCCATGTGTCGGACAATCGCCGATTCAATGAGTTCTTTGTGTTTACAGTCTTTGCAAACAAAACGTCTTTCCGTTGAACTGAACTCAAAATATTGACTCAAATCGACATTTAGTTCGCATTTCAAACCCAAATCAATATATTTATTGAACTTATTTTTGTAGTAATTATTTGCAAACAATTCGCTTCTAATGAATCGTTTGTTTAAATCCAAATCACTTTCAATAATCTGAATGTAATTCACGTCAAAGTCATTCAGTTTTCGCATCACTTTCTCAGACATTATTCACACATTTTAGTCAACTTTTCGGTTCAGTTCAACACTTGAGTCAAAATTTTGTGTTTTGCGGAAAAAAATATTGACTAAAAATTTTTGCTTTAATTAGTTGTTATTTAGATTCAAATTTCAAATCCAATTAATAATGAATTTTATTATTACTTTTGTTTTTGAATTCATATTCTGTAATAATTGACTACAAATAAGCGCCGTTTTTAGGGATCGTTTGTTAAGAATAAAGTTTTTTCTTTAGTTTTATGAAAATTCTTCAATTTTTGTCTCGACTCGTATTGATGACACGGATTCAAATTCAATCGATTCTGTTGTTTGTGTTATGTATTTGAATAAAACTTTTTTCTACATTTTATTCGTTATATATTTGTTTTAAATGTGAATTTTTTAATCCATAAAATACTCTTATATTTGACTTTTATTTCCCAACAGTTTTATTGATGTAATATATTTATACATAGAATACCAATAAATGCTTTTATAGATATTATGTATAGTATATATAAATCTGGAATTAGTGGCACTTTATGTTTGAAATTTATTCTTGTAATTGAGCCCTATCTCACACACTAGACTCTGAACTGTATAGAACTGAAAGTTTTACTTATTTTAATATTTTATTTATTTATATTACTTTAAGAAAAATTTAAGTAAATATTAAAATAAAATAATTTTATTTATGCCAATCGATTCCAAACATTAAAACCACACAAAACCCATCATTATATTAAACTATTATTTTTCTGAACTTATTTTTTAAAACATAGTCAAATAAGAAACTCAATGACAAAACATTATAAGAAAAATAGTTCATTTATTTCCATTTATTCTGCATTCAAATGCAATTAAAAACAAATTTCAAACTCTATTCGATTCTGTAATTTACGTATTGAATAATTTTAATTAATTTAACATAAATTCTAATTAGTTTTTTGCGTCTAATTTATTCTCCATTTTATATATTTTCCTTTTTGTATATAAAGAACTAATGCAAACAGTCTTTTGAAATATAATATCAATATATTTGTCGACAAATCGTTAACATTTTCTTCCTTTACGATCGGATGTTATTAATATTGCAAATCATTTATAAGTTATATTCAAAAAGAGATTTTTGGGACAAAAAAATTATCTCTCATTCCGTAGAACTAGTTCTTTAAAAATGAATTCCAATTAAACGGTTTCAGAAAAATGTTTTTATTTTTTTTTAATTAATAATTTATATTAAATTACATAAATTTTTAGATACATTTATGAAAAGTATATTTTGAACGCTTATTATCATATATTGCGCTTACGTTATAAAAAGCATACATTCGTTAATAAATTTAGTATTGATTTTAGTGCATATTCTTTGGGAATCGAACGTATCATTCAATAGAAAAAAGACAATTCTTTGAACTAATTCTCAAAACTTTTTCAATAATATTGTCATAACTTTAACAACAAATATATTACTTAACTAAATGACAATAAATTAAAACTACGTTTAATGTCAATAAACACTAAACTAATAATAAGAATCGCAATTATTTATTTAACTTATTAACTCAATTATTAATAAAAAATATTTTTTTCTCAAAAATTACAATAAAAAGTCGCATAATATTTGGTATTTTATATTTCCATAACTAATCGCTCGCTAAAAAAGTTTCATAAAAAGCAATTATTAAGGCTTTGAAAAATATTTTGGTTCAAAGTTAAGAAATATTTTCTAAATTGCTTTTTGCAAAAAAATGCTATAATTTTCACAATAAATATCAAATGACTGCAAATAAAAAATGTTTTTCCTCAGACCAGAGACTAAACTTCAATAACCAATAAAAATGACTAAAATATTAAAATAAAATCCAAATTAAAAGTTAAATAATGAATAAATTGGAAGAAAAATAATAGCAATTTATATCAAATTAAATATATCACTAAAAAAGTTTTTTAGTTTAAAACAGAATTATTCGCAAAAAATGCTAAAATTGAGAAAAAAACATAAAAATCACAAAAAAATTCGAAGCATTAATAGAAAGCAAAAAAATTTGTAGAACGGATTGATTGGCTTCTGTTTGTAAGTCTGAAATATAAGTTTACTATCAAAGCAAACAATAAATTAAAATTAATGATAAGAATCTTAAGAATCTTAAGAATATGTCTCGAAATTTGATAAACAAATAGATAAGAATATTAGATAATAAGTATTAATTGATTTTATGGTCTTTGTGTTGATGTGACTTCACTTCATTAGAATAGGCGAAGCGTCTGTTGCAGCCACTGATGTGACAAATGAATGGTTTGTCGCCCTATTCGCCAAAAGCATTCAATTAGTACTTAAGTCAAATTCAATTAGAAATTTATTACTAAAATTAAGCCAATATTTCGAGATTTAGACAAAAACAGACTAACCGTATGTCTGCGAATGTGTCGAATGATATTTCCTCTGACGAGCGATGAATAGCCGCAATGACTACTGAATTGGCAAACGTAGAGCTCATTACCTGAACTCTGAGTAATAGTTTTGCTGAATTTGACCGTATTTTCCGCACTCGCCCTCCCATTGTATGTATACGTTTTAAACGTCTTTATGGGTTTAATGCCGTTATTATAGTACTGTTCCATCTCTTCCTCAATATTATCGTCAAAATAGTCGCAATTTTGTGTCATTTGTTTTGAATGAATTTTCTTGTGTTCGGCCAAACTGTCGAACGACGGAAAGCTTGCGTTACAGTAGTCGTATTTACAGAGGAATCGGTTCAGATTGGGTTCACCCGATTCCCCAAACCC
The DNA here is from genome assembly GCA_034693685.1 of Belba bartosi. NCBI lineage: Eukaryota > Metazoa > Arthropoda > Arachnida > Sarcoptiformes > Damaeidae > Belba > Belba bartosi. The sequence continues at coordinate 18,957 of JAQFXP010000494.1, forward strand.
TGGCTTTAGGGATGAGTTCGCGTAGAATGAAGTCTCGATTATATGGTTTTGCTGTATGTGTGCAATGATTGATGAGTTTAAGGCAGTTTCGAACAAACAATTGGTTGCTTTGCATAAATAGATTAACTTGTTTTGTCTAAACTCTTTACCGATTAAACTCTCAAACTGTTCTATACTATAAGTTGCCGTTTGTTGTGCACAAGAACTCTGTTCTTCCAATTCGTCCAATTCATCGTAATTGCCATCAATTTCATTGTCTTCGAACTCAAGACTCGTTTCGACTAAACTGTTCTCTTCGTTACTATGCGTTTGCCGGATGTGCTCAACGACCGGTTCCCGCAAGTCGTCCGAGAAGTCGCATTCGGGCCACTGGCAGAAGAAGCCCCTGTCCTCGATCTTCACTATTAAACTGTTGAGATAGAGCTCATCCCCCGCTACGTCCCGCGTGTTCTGCCCATCCGTTTCCCCATTTGTAGTCTCATTGTTCGCCAAATTCTTGTATTTCTTAAATGTTAGGCTTCGACGCAATTCGGATGTATTCGCAACACTCGTCTCAAACGACTCGTCTTCGGCTTCTTCGTCAAGATCTTCGTCCAAATCTTCGTCGCATTCCTCATATTCTTCTTCCATCTCTTCGCCAACACTTAGATCTTCTGTTCGTCCAATTGTCTCATTGGTCGTCGCTTTTAAGTCTTTAGACGATTGGTTCAAACATTCCAATTGATTCAAATCGGTATTAACGCTACCATTAAATCCTTTAGAGCTCTGGTGTTCCCAAATATGTCGAACGAGAGAGGTCTGAGACTTGGTTTGATAGCGTCCACAGTTGCAGAAGAACTTGATTCCATCAACTGATTTGACTTTTGTATAACAATTCTCATACTTTTTCAAACTATAGGCTCCTCTTTCGCTCTTCGTTTCCATCATTTTTCGGATTTGATTTCCAGTCGAAGCCCTTCTCGAAGATGACTGTAGACTATCGGCGCCATTAGTACTGGTATTACCGATGCTATGATTTGTATCGATTTGTGGATTTGCTTCGAATGCCGAATAACTGCTATTCGGTGTCGATGTTATTGTTTGTATAGTTTGAGTGTTGTGTGACTTTCGGTGTCGAAAGAGTTCAGATTCGGTACTGAATCGCTCTAAACATCCGTCAAAATCGCATTGAAATCTAGCCATTCCTGTGTGGCTCCAGATATGTTGTATAAGCGTAGTCTGTCATTAGATTAGATCAGTTTTTAAATTAATCAATAGATAAGACAAAAATTCAAACCAAACCATAACTTATATTATGCATACCTGAGATCGAGTAGAAAAGCTACAAAAAGTGCATTTATAGTGAATTTCTTCATTGATTTTTACTCTTTTAAAATATTTTTCGTAATTTTTCAACGAATAGAGTCCGGAATTGTTTCGCTCCGAACCAAAGCTCGACTTAAAATCTTTCGAATTATTGCCCGAATTCGGGTCATCTCTAATGTTCTCAATACTAGAAATGCTTTCGTCGTTAAAATTCGAATTATTTGCATAATTAGAGTCAAACTTAGAATTTGACGGAAGAGTTGAAACTTTAGTAAAATGATTGGAATTGTGATCGATCTCTATGTGTCTGTAAAGGGAGGGCTCGCTATCGAACTGAGCGTTGCATAGATTGCATTCGAAGCCATCAATTCCCTTATGAAGAGCTATGTGTCTGAGAAGACTAGCAGTGGAAGTGGTCTGGAATTGTCCGCATTTGCAGTCATAGACCACTTGATTATCGACTAAAGTCTGTCGAAAATGTTGGCTCAGATTCTCAAGAGAAGACATTTCGTCAGAAGTTTGTATAGAAGTTCTGCTTTTTGTCGAAGACTTGCCATTTGTTAAAGCGCTGGCAGTTTGGGAAACAGTAGTTGCGTTAAGACCGGCATTGGAAACAATTTCCAACATATCGGTCGGCATATCAAAGGAGCTATTATTGTTAAACTCGAAGTTGTGGTCATTTTTCTTGTGTTTATTAAGACTCAACTCATTGTCAAACCTGGCATTACATCCGTTGATATCGCACTCAAAGTCATTGCGTCCGATGTCTGTCCAGATGTGTCGGACAAGACTGGTCTGACTCTTAGTTATGAACTGACTCTTGCAATTGCATTGGAAATAGACTTCGCCTTCGATTTCGACTTTCCGGTAGAGGTTTGAGTAGTTCTTAAGCGAATAAAGACTGTCTGTCGACGACATCTTAGCCGAACTCGAATCAGATTCGCTGTCGATGTCCACCGGATTAGCACTGATTGCAAACGGATTGTCATTAAATGAATCGGTTTGTGGTATCACTGCCTGTCCCTCGAGTTCAATGATCTCAACCAAAGGCATCTCAACTCCGGAACTATTATCGGGAAAGTTGTCAACACTTTGCGAACTACTGTTGTTCTGGTGTTCGTCACCGGAATTGGCGCTATTGTTGGCATTAATGTTGGCCACAGAGTGCGGACACAAGTGCTGATTGTGAACGTGTCGTCGAATCGAACCGGAATTGTTGGTCACAAACTCACAACCAATCCATTTGCAACCGAACACATAGTAGTCATTATCTAATTCCCGAAAATAGTATTTCTTAATGTTCTTAACGCCGCACCGATTGGTCGGGTCTTTCATTTTGGCCGAATCGATGCCGAAGCCACACAAGTGGTTCTTCTGGTGCTGGACGAGGCTCTCGGGCCGTTTGAATGTCTTCGCACAGTTGGGTTCATCGCATTTCAGTTCTTTGATTCCAATGTGTTTGAGGTGTATGTGTCGGGCGATGTGTTGACTGTATCTGTAATTTAAGACATTTTTCGGTAACTATTTGTCGTTTCGATTAAACACTATATGTCTTATCAGTTATCACTTACTTCCATGTCTTGAACTGACAGTTATTGCTGTAATTCAAAGCATTTTTGTTTTAAATAAAGTTTTAGTTTAGTTTGGGATCAAATTAAGTGATTGTCTCAAGAAGTTTGGTGACTCACCGGTCGAATGTGCAGATATAGAGTGGCTTTTCGTTAACAAACTCTCGTTTATAGTATTGTTTCACTTCTCGGATCGGATAAAGACCTCTATATATGTTGTGATTGACACCACTCTTACACTCTGCCGAAGACATTCTTCTGGCAATCAGTTCCCGACTTTCAGTTCGATTTGACTCTCATTTCAATTCAAAATATCTCTTCTCTTAAGTTTAAACTCATTTTTGCCGAAAAACTTCACTATTTTTAACTCAAATTATTATTTTATTTCCCAATCAATCAATTTATGCCCTAAACCCCGATATAAAGAACCAATAGTTTAATTATATTTTATATTAAATTTTTATTTAATTAAAAATTGATTTGACTTTAAAAACAGATTTGAATTTCAAATGTAATGTAATTTAAATGACGTTTACTTTGAGTTAATATTTATGTCATTATTATTATTATTAAATAAATAGTTTATTATATTATTTATTAAAACAATTAATTATTTAATTAATTTAAAAGACATAACAAAAACAAAACTCAGATTTAAATCAACTGAAGATATCGTAAATATTATTGTTTTGAAAATCCAATCGAAAATCACATTTCAATCAAAAAAATAATAATAATAACAAAAATAATAATTAACTTATGATTTGGTGAATGTCTGCAAATTAATTGCCGTTTTATTAATGAAATTTTAATTTTCACATATTTTAAGCGAAAGAAAAAAATGTTTCACAAAAATTACAAAATAATAATAAATAGTTTTAGAGTTGAGTCGAGAGTAAAAAAAATTTCCGACTTTTGGTTCAATCGTTCGTCAATTGAGAGTTCATTCAGAAACTCGAACTCAAACTCAAATACAAATACAATATAACGAATAAAACGACTGAAAATGTTTGGCTAATATTCGAGATGTGTTTGAGAGGTGTTATTCAACCACTACTTCCAACCGCTTTATTCGCCTTTTATTTTATGATTCGTCGATCATATCATTCGAGAGTTTTTCTGGGTTTAGGTTTTCCATTGTTTTTCGTTCCGCACATATCCAACGCATATACACAATGTTTAATATATATACAGTTTTATAGATATCTTGGTTTTACAGCTTAGGTCAACGAAAAATTCAGCATTTTGTTCGACATTCACAAATTGCATGACTTTTCGCGTATGTGCAGAACCCGCACGCTATGTTTTTTTTAGCAAACTAGATTTTGCTGTAAAATTTTTAATTGCCACTAATTTTTAATATTATAAATGTAGGAAATATTAACTGTTTCTCGCTATTGATAAATGACTGGTAAATGTGATTTTGATTTTTCAAGTTTATATATGTATTTATTTTTATTCTTGTTCAGAGATTATTATCGATTAAATTTTAGCTGTATTTGTGTTCGCGAACAAAACCGGAATTTTTTTCATTTTTAACTAAAACTTTAAAGTTTTTAAAAATTTTACAACAAATCCCCTTTCTATAACGAAGGTCATGTTTTACTTGAACAACACGCCAGTTTTTTACCAAACTAAAAATGATTGCTACAAATATGATAGTCGCATACGCGTTACTGTTTTATATTATATTATACCGTACGACAGTATACTGTATACAGTACAGCATACTATATTATATTAGTATTATATTTTATTATATTATATTATATTATATTATACTGGTATTTATAGCTATAAATCACTTTTAACTTGAATATTTCGAAAGGAGTGGCGGAATATGACGCTAATTTTTTGCATTAATTTTTAAAAATAGCAATCTGGAATATATATTCTCATGTTTCAGAATTTTGATGCAATTTAGTTTTAATTAAAGATTGTTATGAAATTATGACAAGTTTGTTTTGAAATATCATTCTTCCTCTATCTAAAAGTTTGCGCTAAATTATAGGAATTAAACAATTTTTGTGATATTTGATGTCAGCCACGGGTTCCGTCACATCTAATCTTGCGATACAATGACATCCTATTCGACAAAATATATATATTTTTATCTAAATTATAATATCATTAATGGAGAAATGATTTATGAATTTTTTGAATTAATTAAAATTGAAATTTCAATGAAATAAATTAAGAAATATTGTTTTTAGAAGAAAAATCGATAAAACAAACAAAAACAGAATTTTAAAAACATGCATAAAATGAAAATTTAGATTAAAATCATCTACGTATTTTTATTTAATTACTTTTTTGTTTTGTTTTTTAAGAATAGAAGAATAATTTCCACAAAAATAAAGATTAGCTTTGATTTGATTAGAATAAATTCATTTGAAAATTACTAATTAAGAGAATATTTTTTGTTATTAATAATGTTCATGTGAAGTGACTATCAGTTTCTTCTTGTTGTTATTTTGTTGACTATATTCGGATGAATTAATGGTTTTGAATATTTTATGAGAGCATTACATCTTTGCCTTTTCTCCTATGCCTTTCCTACACTATTTTTATTGATTCGCTCGATATTACTGTAAAAATAGAAAAAGAGTATTAAGTCTTTTAATCTTAATAATGGAAACCGCTTTTTAGGGAAAAAGTATAAAAACTATAAAAAATAATCAATAAAACTGAAAAATTTTAGAAAAATTAAAAATAATTATTACTTGGCTTTTATGTTCTACCCTTATAAAAGTTAAATCTAATTATTTTTATTTATCAAACAACTTATTTAACTAAACCGGTTTATATAATTATACTAAAATATAAATTGTATTTTTTTGTTGTTTGTTAAAAAAATGTTGAATGCATATTAAAATAAAAATATCAAGTTTTTAAATATTTTAAAACAATCCCATTATTCAAGTTTTTTCATAATCGCTTGGAATTTGATTTATGGTTTAATAGCTCTTTGCGTTAGTTCTAAAACAGACTGAGAGAGAGAAAAATTTTAGATAAAACATATTTTATGTGTTTGGTGAATGTTAAATTACAACAAGCTTAGAGCCAAATGGGCATGCATCTTGCTGACTCGACATTCCGTAAATATTGCAACGTATTCAGTTTTTTAAAAACCAGTTGTTACAAAAAAGACCATAAAATTTTAATTTTTATTAATTATGCAGAATTTCAACATATTTGTTTTCTAAAAATACGCCTATTCATGCTCGAACAGGTCTACAAGCTCTAAATAAATGCTTGTTGTAATAAAAGCTAGGTCATATCAATTATTCAATCATGTTTGCAATTATAATTAACATGAATAGAAAAAGAATGATAAGATATTAATGTTCTTAAATAGTGCAATTTAACTTTATTTTATTAATTTAATCTGAATTAAATATTCGAATACATCTTATCAGCAAAAGTGACATTTATTTAAAAATTTCCAAAAACGCATTTAGAATAAATTTTCATATTAAAAAAGTCTATTGTACAAACTATCATATTCTAATTAAAATGGATGTATGCTTAAAATTTGCGTTAGCTTCGAAACAAAAATGAGTGTTTGCGCAAATGTAGCAACATAGTAGTATAATACTCTACTAGTATTAAAGTAGGTATTATTATTAGCGTCAGTTCTTTGAACTTCGGAGGTTTTTAATTTAAAATGCTTATATCTTATCATTGATTTTTCAGGCGAGAGTAAACGCAAATTATTATTTTTGATAAATTAAAATATGCTTTCGAACCATATTTGAACCTTTTTTCTTGTTTGTTTGTTGTAATTTATTTAATAAAATATAAATTGCTTATTGTTTTTTTGCTCGCACTTATGGAATATGTAACAGCTTTTAGTTGTGTAAACTATGGCTCTAAAATAATATTAAAATAAAGCCAGCCCACTTATATAGCACAGTAATTTTAGTACTACAGTAACATTGTTCATCTAACGTTATTCGCGACCTTTTAACAAAATATTAAAATCTATAAAACAATTTAAACTTAACAGTTTCAAAAGTTCAATTACATGCCCACTTTAAAATGTTTGCAAGCCCATTAAAAATACCCATTAACAATTGAGTTTAGTAGATTTTATAATTGAAGTAGCCATTTGCCTAATAATTTAATTAGCGCTGGTTCAAACCAAGTGTATTGGGGTGAGGACATTTTGAAACTAACGAGTAAATTTATTTTTATTATGTAATAGCTAGTTTAGGTTGTAATTTTTTTTAATAATAAATTATTACTTTTAAAAAAGCAAATAAATAAAAATAATTACTGAATCGTAAAAAATAGAGCTTTTGAAATGAGGCAAACTTGAAAAACCAGAAAAATCTCTTGATATTAAATTTTGCGTTTATAAAGTTTATTTTTGGTATTAGTAGTGTCGCTAAACGGCTTATCATTTAATTTAATTATTGCATGTTGATTATTATGTAACTTTAAGTATTATTAATACTGTATTTTTGACATTGTATTGATTATATAAATGTACAGTAAATACGAATATATAAACAATTGATATATTTTTATAAGATAAAATTAATTTAATATGATAACTTAAAACAGTAGAAAAAGTAGCATTATCAATTAAATCAATGCCAACTCTGCTCATTGTAAAACCCCATATACTTTATGGACTCAAATAACTGTAAATTTTTACATTTTGACTGTATTTTAATCTTTTAATTTTTCCTCATATTTTAATCAACACTTGTTTTGCGTTAAATAAGTTTTTCTAATTTTTAGTCTGTTTTTCCATTTTGTTTGAATTTAAAATAATTATTTAAAACTATTTTTTAGATAACATTTTGGTCTGAACTTCGATAATATGCAATAAATGGCAAAATATATTACAATCATATGTCGAGTGAAAGGGGAAACGATTCTGAGATTGAATAATGAGTCGAATAATAGTATCGATAATAATGTCTACTATTATAGCGATACCAAAGATCAGATTAAAGGAAGAGATGATAACAACAATCGCTATAAATATGGCATTGATTTAAATCAAGTTAAGCGCGAATTCGTCGATAACTTTGACAACAATTTTACTGAATATCAGAAATTTAGCCAAAGTTTTGATCCAAACCGAACCAAAGATGCCATCAATGGATCGATTGATGCGAACAAGCATTTGATGGAAAGCCATAAACAGTATCTGTCGACCACTCGAGTCAGAGGCCGTCAACTGTTTTCTTGTCAATACCCTAACTGTCCGTATGAGTCGAAGTGGAAGAATGCGATCGTTAACCACATTCGCGGCTCTCATCTCAAGTACAGACCCTATAGGTGTGATGTGATTGGTTGTGATCGAAGTTTTACCTCAACTTCGAATCTGTCCAATCATAAGAGAGTACACTCCGGAAGAATCGATTCGACTAAACCGAACGATAACTCGAAACCCGATTTACAACAAATGCTCACAAATGCCCCCAATTGTCGAAACGGGTTAACCGAACAAAAGGGTTTGGTTCAGAAGTCAAACACGAGTTTCAATTCAGACAATCCGGTCAACACAAGCGGTTCTAAGTTCTCAAACCAGTTGAAGACAATGGTTCCCAAGAAGTATGTGTTGAACAGTAACGCCAGAAAAACCATTCAAACGATTAAATCACAGCAAAAAAGTCTAATCAATATTAGACCCGAAGTCGAAACAAACGGTACAATCGATTCCGGAAAAGAATTAGCGACTAATCAGTCTCCGAGAGGCCAGTCATCGGTCAAACCCGAGCCGGTGTTCGTCGGCATTAAAAGCGTTGAGAAATACATCGAAAAGAGCGAAAGAGAGGGCAAGATATGGCGCAAATGTCTGTTCCCTAACTGTGATTATAGCAGCAGTTATTCGACTTCAATCGTCTATCACATCCGTAACCAACACCTCAACGACAGGCCCTACAAGTGCTTACATCCAAACTGTGGCAAAGCTTTCGTTATTCAAACAAATCTTAATAATCATAAAAAAGTTCATAAATCAAGAAAATATCAATAAATTACAAAACGACTGTCCATTCCTGTTGCCGCCCGAGAGTACAGCTCTTTTATCGTTTACTTTAATTCAAATCAAGATATTTTTCTAACTTTTTGTAGCAATTGTTTGAAACAACTTATTATTATTATATATATTATTATTAGTAGTATTAGTATTAGTATTAGTATTCTCATTGAAATACTGTAGTTAATTAGAATTAATCAGAAATTCATTTCTATTCAAATCTCAACACAAATTCATCGAAGATATGATTTTTTTTTGAATTAGTTCTAATATGAGACACAAATCACATACAATCTATTTTTGCTAATTAATATAAAATTGTTTTTTTTTAATTAAAAGCAAGTATTTTGTTTGTGTATTATTACATTATCTCTTATATATAAACTTGTTTAGATATTTATGAAAAATTCGATATAAATTGTAATTGAATTTATAAATAAAATGTAATATTTTGTCAAAAATAAAATTTTCTATAATTACAGTATTTGACAAAATGTGTTGTATTTGACATTACTGTACAGTTTCTGAAATTTGAAAGTACTGTTGAATTTTGCTATTAAAACAAACTTATAAATTGTTTAGCTTGTATATTTTATTATTAAACTTTAATTCTAGATAAAATGAGAATTATATCCATATTTATATTCAAGTTTTAAAATTAAAAAAGTATATAAAACGTATGAATGGAATTGAATGTATGAATAATCGATAATTCATATACAGTCAAAATCAATGCTCTAATCATTGATAATATTTTTAAAATATTTAGATTTTTCAATTTAATCAAATAAATTGTTGTAAAAATTTGATTAAAAATTAAATTTTTGAAAATATATTTCAAACAATCGATTGAACATTTGGTAAAATTGCAGAAATGGTTGAAATAGAAGACAAACCAAAGAATGAAATAACTTATGGAATCAATGATTAGCTTCTAATGAAAGAGTTGTCGACAAAGAGATGGTATTAAGTGAAGAGAACGGAAGAATAGGACCGAAATATGATTTGAAAGCAAACATAGAATTGAAAGACAACAAAAGAGAGAAGACTTCGAAAAATTGGAAAACCATTGGAATGATTGGCATTAGCCGGACAACTGGATGAAGGCCTGAAAGAGCCGGACAGTTGAGTGAAGGCTCAGTATGTGCCGGACAACTGGACTAAGGCCTGAAAGAGCCGGACAGTTGAGTGAAGGCTCAGTATGTGCCGGACAACTGGACTAAGGCCTGAAAGAGCCGGACAGTTGAGTGAAGGCTCAGTATGTGCCGGACAACTGGATGAAGGCCT
>JAQFXP010000495.1:0-29112 GCA_034693685.1 Belba bartosi
GTTAAATTAATTTAATTGAAAATATATAAAAATTGTGTTTAAACTAAACAACCGATTTTTGAAGCCAGTAGTTATTAATACGAAATATAAGTTTAATTATTTACTATATATGAAAATATAAAACAATTTTATTTTTTATATTTACAATATTTTGTATTTTGAGTTTTATTAGTAATAGTAGAAGTTGTATCAAACTCAAGTATCATATGCATGTACTGTACCAGTAGTAGAGTTTAAACTGTTTTTTGATGCGTCATTGAATTGTTGCAAATTTTCGAAAAAATTTGTACAATTAAAATTAACTCGCATAAATAGAAATAAGGCATGATTCATTAACGGAAATGTTTAATTATACTAAGAATTGCTCAAAAAGTCAATTCGAGGCTAATTTTAACCTTAAAAATTTATATTAATAAAATTAAAATTACTTATTGATTAAATTGATTTAAAACAAGATTGGTTAGTAAGATCTTTATACATTTTCAAGAGTTAATTTGTTAAAAATCTTTATTCCTTTACTTCAAATCTCAATATCTAACCCACATTTGCAGTGAAAGGCATTTCAATTTTTGGTTTTTTTTAATTATTGAGTACTCATTGGCAAAAATAAGTCTGATATCATATAGAGTAAAAGTTTATTTGTATAACTCGTGATCTACACTCAAACTATTTGTTTATTTTTTATTATTAATTTATTATTCAGAGCCATGATTAACAATAAAAAGTAAATATTGTTTTGAATTAACATGTACTGTGTAAGTGATAAACTCAAAATGCATCTGACAAAATTTTGTTATCGAATACGATTTAAAATTTTTTAACCCTAAAATTTAATTTATTGTTACATTGTGAATTAAGTTTATTTTACTTTACTTTAATTTATAATGCTTTATATGATTAGTACAGTACAAAGTTTAATAGATCTATGCAATATTAAGCAACATTTAGCGTTTCAAGGTTAGTCCTCTGACAGTACGCTAGCCTTCCACTGAACATTTGCTAGATAATCAAACTGATTTCTTATACATTCACTTAAAAATCCGAATTTTTAATTCCTATTTACTAAAAATTCAAAACGACGCTTTATAATTTCACTCTAAACAACATTTTATACAGTACACATCTAAACTACATAATTCTTATTTACATAATACTCAAACTGACGCCTTATACCTTCAATCTAAGTTTCAATATATAAATTCTATTTATCATATCCTTAAACCGACAATTTATACATTTATTCTAAATCTCAATTTACTAAAACCTCAAACTAACGCTATATACTTTTAATGGGTGAAAGGTGAATCGCGGATACGTTTACAAATGAACTTGGTTGTTTTTATATAGAATATTACAATGAATCGAGAATAGTCAAATAACAAATTTTAAAAAATTAATATTTAAAAACGCAAACAATAATATATCACTCAATTTCTATATGAGTATTTCATTAAATTTAATTTTAACATAATTAAAACATCTAAAAATTAAGACAATTAAAATAATAATAAAATTTGTTATAAAAAATATTAACACACAAAAATTAATGACTCAAAAAATTAAATAATAAAAACAGAAATACACTCAAATAAATAAAAACATAAACTTAAATTGATTTAAATTCAATACAATTTGCATTCAATTAGATTTAAATCTAATTTGAATTTAATTATTTTCGCAAATATATATATTAATAGTCTTTTGCCACTAATTTAGGTACAAATTAATCAAATTATAGCAATTCGGAATTATTTAATGTTATTAAGAATATTTGTTTGGGTTTCAAGCTTTAATATAAATAAATGTTTTTAATTAAAATAAATGTTTTGTATGACTCTTCTGATATTAACAAGATAAAAAGTCTAGTGTGCCTAATGCGCTAATTTTGAATTTTGCCCGGTTCTACTAAATATCTTCAATATTATTATAACCAGTTGTGTCCATTTTTATATTTTATCTAGTTAAAAGCTTTGTAATAAATGGAAAGAATAATCTAAGACATGTAAAGTGTAAAATTTAATTAATTTAATTAATGTGACAAATCTCAAAGTTCAAAAGAGTTAATTAAAACTTTAATTGTTTACTAAACATACAAAAACAGTGTATCTGCATAGGCCTAAGGCTGACCTTGTTGGCCATTGCAGATATACTGTTTTTGTATGTTTAACAAATGATATAAAAGCTAACATTTTGATTTTTTATCTTGGTGCCACCACTGTTAATAAATATTTGATAAAATAAGTTTTTAAAGTTATAATATTATTAAAGTTGATTAAAAAATATTACTTTAGTTTACTCCGTTCTCACATTAATTTATAACTATTTATTTGTACGACACAACTGTCAAACTTTGACAGATTACTTATACCAGTATTAATATTTGTTTATTAGACCTATTAGGACTGGTTTGGACATAACTGATTATAACTATTTAAAACAAATTTGCTAGATACTAAAACTAACGATATATACTTTCAATCTCAATTTGTATAATATATTTAATTCCCAATTTCAATTTTTATTTGAACAATATGAATTTTGTCTATAAATTACATAAGAAAGCAGCAAAATTGCCAACTCTTAGGGCAGCTAACAAAGCACAAAAGATTGTAATGTTTTCTATTATTAAGAACCTTAGGTCAGACTCTACCGATTTTCGATAAATACACTATAACTAGGGCTGCAAAATGGATGTCAGAATTGATGTTTGCTATGTTGTATCGAAAAGGAGACTCTGAGATAAATAGATGTTTCGAATATGTTTGATAGTTATGCAAATGTCGAATATCTTAAAGTCGAAAATGCTAATGTCTAATTATAATTATTATTCTATCTAGAATAAAGTTTAAAAGTAAAATGTACAAGCTAAACTATTTTTAAGTATGTATTAAAACAGAATTCTGGTATCTTTTTAAATAGAGATAACAGCACATGTACACTAAGGGAAGGAAGTTAAGAAACGGTTGTAAAAACACAAAAAATTCCTTAATAGATTAAAATATTAAAATTTATTAATATTAAAATCAGAAACTTGTATTTAGAAATTAATAAAACAAACAATTTAATCAAGTTTTGGATTTAAAATCTCTTAAAATAAGAAAATTATAGTCAGTTTTGTTTATTTATTTGTGGAAATAAGTTAAGAAACTATAATTTAAAATTTATAAATTAAGTGTTTTAAGCTAAATTAAGTAAATTATAATTAATTAAATAAAGTGTTTGGTTCAAATTAATGTAAGAAATAATTAAATTAAATAAAAATATAATAAATTAAATTTAAAAAATTAAAAATTAAATGAAGACTCGGAGAAAATTGATCGGGAAATATTTAAAATAAAGTTTATAATCGGGGAAATCCGAAAAATTAAATTAGGTTATTTTAACTCAGAAATATTCCATTAAATTAATTAAGTTTAATTCCCGACAATTAGATATATTATTTAAAAACAAAAATTCCCGAAATCCCCTAGCTCTGGTTATTTTACAATTATTACAATTATTGTACTATTTATTAACAAATATAAAAACAAGTTATCTACATCTGGGATAAAAAATTCAAGACATTTATGTCTATTATTAAAGACATTTATGCAGAGATCGAGAAGATAGGCCGATCCAGGGGGGATCAGGGAGGAAATTTTTCCAAAAAAGCTCAAAACCCTATATATTTATAATAAAATTTTTCCTAATTTTAACAAGATTTAAACTAAATTTAGTTAAATTATCTGGATTTAAAACGGATTTAGCACCAATTTAGGGAAAATTTCCTAATTTTGGGCAAAAAACCCAAAATATTTGCCGGCCGCTGAAGAGGGTACCTTTTCTCGGACCAAATGCTAAGGGGGGATAAATCCAAATTTTCAAAACCAGGGGGATTTTTGCCTGATCCCCCCTTATCGATTTCTGCATTTATGTCTATTATTAAAGACATTGGTGATTAACTGTCAAACGATTGACCTAGAACGTGGTTCTATATAATAATAATTTTCACAAATACTGCGAACATAAATGAGTAGTCGGTTTAAAATAACGTTATAAATCAAAAACGTTTGAAAAAATCTTAAATAATTGTAATAGGCTACTAATAGCATTTAGGTTTGTTTTATTTTTGTTAATTCAAGTTTAAACCAGCTGACCAAAAATCTAACATATATTATGTATAAAAATTGTAGTAAATAAAATTTAAATTTTCTATCCCTGATCTGTTTGTGCCATTATGCAGATATATTGTTTTTAAGTGTTTAAACAGAATAAAAGTTAAACAACGCTTTTGAACTTTTAATAAATTTGAGACACTGTGCATATATACACTGAGACATATAATTTTTTCTAAACATTATTGATTGAAACTATTAATTAGTTAAGAATGTGTTCTTCAAATAACTTTCATTTTTTATAAATTGATTTCTATATCAATAAAAAGTTTTTATTTCACTGATTAAAGCTATGTTTGGTTTGATTTATTTATAGATTATTACATTATTAATCTATCAAATCTCAGTTTATTATTTATTAAAATATTTTTAGCTTTAAAATTAAATCTTATAATGTTTAATGAATTTTAATGATAAAAATTTAAAAATATTAAAAAATACTAACAAATTTATTAAAATAATTATTTTGATTAAATTAATTTAGAATCTAATTAAAATAAGTCAATTAATTTAATATATACCCTAATTTTCTGTCTATAAGCCGTCTCATGTATAAGCCGGGTACAATAAATTATCAAAATCTTTAAAATAAAAATGTAACTATAGATAAGCCGACCCATGTATAAGCCGAGTAATTTATAAATAATAATAGAAGTAATTTTTGATTAGATTTTGCAGATATTATTTACTTGTCTTTAAATTTAAATTTATTTAACATCTAAAATAAATTTAAATAAAGTCTATCTTAGATATAGTAAATAGCTTGGTTTTGTAAAGTTTTACATAAATTTTTTTAATAAATGATTTAAATTACAAATTATATTGAAACTAGATTTTTTGCAAATTGTTCACTATAAGTGGGTATTTGCAATAAACGGGTTAGCGCTAAGCGAAATAAACTACATTTAAACTTGGTTTTTAAATTATTGTTTATTATAAACGTGTATTTACAATAAACGGGCTGATACTAAGCCGAATTTACTGTAGTAATAAAACAAAAAATACCCATATTCTCAAAAATTTTATTTCTGAATTTTTGTTAAATTTTTAAATATAGAATCAGATGAAAAATTTCAGGGTTTTTAATTACTGAATAAAATTTTAAAATGTAATAAATTTATATTATTTTAATAAATTGATTCCATGTATAAGCCGAATGTTAGTTTTTAAAATTTTTTCTACTATTTTCTTTATATAAGCCGCGGCTAATAGACAGGAAATTAGGGTAATATTTTTTATAGATTTGAAACTTTTTAGGAAAATTTATTAAACATTTTATAATGATATTTAATTATATTTAATTTAAATATATTATTACATATTTTACATAAAAATGTTTAAGAGTTAATAACAGAAATTATTTCAAGCTACAAAAACAAAAAATTATTTTAAATCTAAGTTTACCGAACGTGTTAGATATGCAAGTTTGTTGATATTAAAAATATTAAATTTTGATAAAATTGTGCTGTTTGTATTAAAAAAAAATAAATGCCGATAAATCTGTAAACGCGAACATAGCTTAAGTCTGAATAACTTCTAAAACAAGTTTAGTCGCAATTTTGAGGCAAAAATAGTTAATTATAACTTTAAAACTCAAGTCAATGAAAGTATAAATATATTCATTTTGATAGTTAGAGTGAAAGTTTTATACTAAAAAAATTAAATTTGTTTTTTAAAATTAAAAATCAAAATTTGCAAACATGTTAATAGTTTACTTATTAATAGCAATTGTAAATTCAAGTTATTTTACGCAATTATCGGCAGAAAGTAAGTAAAGATTAAATAAAAACTTAATTTCATTAAACGTTTAATCATTTGTCTGAACATAAGGAAATCGATTATCGGCCAGAGATTATAACTTCCAATTACCCGAAACACGAATATTACCCACAAATATTTCTAAGACAAATGATCTGCCATTAGTTGATTCGGGATTTTCTAGAGTTGCAACCGATAAAGACATTCCGTCACCAGTCATACCCACTACCACATCCTCAAGAGGTAGAAATATTAATTCATTCTCTAATTCACGACATAATAACAGCCCTTCCAGAGAAGCGATAGTATTCCCCGACTCAGAGTCCGATGAAAAAAGTTTTACAGAAACTACAACCGAATCTAATATAAGAAAAAGAAAAAACAAATCAAAAAATAAGAAAAAAATTAAACAAAAGTCGCGAGTTCTTCGACAAACAGATGACTTCGAACCCGAAGAATGTGGTAAATGTTTAGATAAAAAATATTTGAAACACTACTACGAAAAGGGATGTCAACCAATCGAAGGGGAGTTTATTTGCAAGAATTCTTGTCCTAAATATTTTAAATGCCCTGAAATCGATATAAAGCCAACTCTCGATGGTATGCAAAAACCAATTAATTATTTTAAAATTAATTTTATTAATTATATTCTGGTTTTAAACAAAAAATAATTGATAATAAAATTAATTGATTGACATAAAGGGTGTGAATACAAAGGAATAACTTATAAAATAAATGAAGACATTCCGGTGCCAAACGAATGTACGCACTGCCGATGTGTGGACCAAAGCGGACCCGCCATCACATGTGCCGTTTCCGAGTGTTTCGGCGATTGGATGCCAATCAATCAAAGCTGTTATCGGTATTACGAGTTCGGAAAGTGCTGTTCGCGTAAAGTTTGTCTATCGGATCAGGACTTAGCAAATGTTAAAACTTGTTTATATGACCAAAAAAATTATAAAATCGGAGAAAAAATTTACCCAAAAGAAGATAATTGTGTTTCGTGTATATGCGATGAGAATTGGAATCAAAACAATCCAATTAATAGCACTTCCTGTCAAAGACATGAATGCGATTTCGAATTACAGATTAAATGGAAGAATAGGCAAAACTGTGTTCCCATATACCACGAGAACACCTGCTGTCCCATCGATTTTCATTGCCGTAAATAGTTTTAAACTAATTAATGAGATTTTAATGTAATATAATATAAATTAATTTCAATTCAATTAATATCAAAGCGACTCCAAAAGAGTGGAAATGTTTGTTTGACGACAAATACTATGAAATAGGGGACAAATTGGAGAGCAAGGCCAATTGCGTTGACTGCGTTTGTCGTATTCCTCCCGACTTTACGTGTATTCGCCGAAAGTGCGATCCAATACCAACTGATCCAAACTGTTTGCCTACTTATGAGCCAAACGAATGTTGTCCGACATATAATTGTTCGGATGATAGTCTGAGTATATATTCTCACTTCATATTAAAATAAGTTTTAATTAATTTTTATTAAATATTTATTTCATAGAATTGAGTAAAAGAAAGAATAAATTGATGACTGATATTGTGTCGAAAACTGAACAAAACGCTAACAACACAACTACCAGTGCCTGCCCTCCTTTCCTACCTGAGGGCTTAGTTTGTGTGGGCACTAACTGCAAGACCACTCTTGACTCGGATGGCTGTCAGACCTGTTCGTGTGAGAGCCCCTGTCCTCAACTCGAATGCACTCATCCCTGTTATATGTTTGCAGTTGATCCACAACAATGTCCGGAGTGTTCCTGTCCTTAAATTGAGTTTATATTCAGTTTATAATTAATACTCAAAATATTTCAATCATTTAGTAGAGATTGTTATACAATAATAAATGAGTAAAATAATAATAATTTACTTTATTTATGCAAGTAATATTCTTTTAATTTTATTCAATCAATAATTATAAGCATTAAAAACAGGTTTTTATATTAATTTTGATTACAACTCAAATTTCCCAAAGACTGAGGTCTTCAGGACCAGACAGTTGTTTCATTTATGAGATGTTTTCATTCATTAGCGGTAATTAAATAATGAGTTTTAATAAGAAAGGTCTCAAATATTGCCCTAACACCAGAGGATTTTACTCAGGGATTGAAAAGGGGATCAGGAAAAATGCCCCTAATTTTAAAAATTGGCATTTGATTGTCGAAAAGGTACCCCTCGACTATTTGCAAATTTTTTAGGATTTTTGGCAAAAATTTAGAAATTTTCCATAAATTGTAGCTAAATCCGGTATAAATCCAGTTAAATTAGATGAAATTTTATCATAAATATATAGGTTTTAAGTGTTTTTAGAAAAATCCCTTCCCTGATATCTCTAGGTTTATAGCCAAATACTGTATTTTGGCAAAATGCTTCCCCTGATCCCTTTGGATCGGCAGATCTTTTCGATCCCTGTATATGAAATAGTATATCGAGACTTTATTTATTTATTTATTTATATATTTATATCAGTGAACGCGTCAACCGATTGCAAAATAACTGTTTTAAAGTTGAAATCAATAGAATCTCTCATATCATAACTTATGTATGATTTCACTATCTAATAATAACCTATGTATCATATGCTCTGATATGAAAATATTATTTGAGTTAAACTTTAAAATAGTTGAAAGGGGGAGTAATGGGGGAGAAAAATAGGGCATTTGCACTAGTTGTATATAATCCTTATATAAAAGGACGGCAATTGGTTCTTTAAGTAATTTGTTTTGAGTTATATTTTTTGATTGCTTTCAATTAAATCAATGGTAGAGCTCATACTATAAGGATTGTTAGTAGAGGCCATAGAGGAGTTAGTATAAGGTTATTGTCTTGACTTAAATTACGAAATATATTTATTGAATTTTAATGTCATTTTACAATAATTATTAAATTATAGTTTTCTAAAAACAATTTTACAGAAATTTATGATAAATTTACAAAATTAAATAAAATTATAATTTAAGTTTAATCATTAAAATATTAATTATTTACTTTAAAAATAATTGAAATTATAAAATGCTATAATATATGGCAATTAAATACTCGTTTATACTTTGATTAATTGATTTATATATCTGTAAAAATATGCTTATTTCTAAAATTAAGTCAATTAAAATTATTTTAAAATAACTTTAGTTATAAAAAGTGGTGAAATTTTTTAAAAGTAAATTATCTAAAAATGAAATTTTAGTTTAAATAGACTTTTATAACAGTATACGACGACTACTGTATTTATATAGAGTTTTCAATTGATTCAATAAAACATTATTTCAATTATAATTTGAGCCCAACTTTATGCCCTATTTTTTGAAATAAAATGTGAAATCAAGTGAATCAAACATAAGGCGAACAATATTGAAGATTACGTAACTGATCCATAAACCCATAATACGCTGTTTCCGCTTCAAATACCAAAGGAGTTGTATCTAAGTTAGCGTCGAATCGAAACCTTTCCAATTGTCGCAAACCATTTGCCGTTGAGTTATACCGCAAAGCGATTGGTATGGGTTTGCAATGATGGACCGGACAGTGTCCAACATCTGGCAAGAAGTTGTCAAACGGAGTGGCCGTTTCTGACGCGTATTTCGGAAAATATCTCTCGAAATCCATTGGCGGCAAAGTATCTCTTAGTCGAGTCATAGCAACCGGTATTTCTCGCTTTATATTCTTCATAATGTCATTAATTGGTCGAATGAGCTGATCGTGAATATAGCAAAGATCGCCGAAACCCATTTGAAACGCCTCTTTCACTCGCGTTTTGGTGTAGTGCGTAAACACATCCCTATCTATATTCGAGCGAACTATCCGTTGAGACCTACTATCCAAACGATTGCCACCCGTATAGGACTCGGGAACTAAATAGTCGTCATCACTTAATTGCCACTTAAGTAGTGCCAAATCGGTTGGAAATGCATGGAATATATAGAATAGAGGACTGAAATATATAAATGTTTTAATTATTACAAATATCTTATTTGAAGAGTTTATACTAAATACTAATTATATAAATATATACTCATTAGTAGCAAAAGGTGTGCTATAATCGCCATAAAAACCACCGATAGATAAGTGAAGTTTAAAATGTCCGGTAAAGCCAAACATTTGAACGTATCGTTCCCATGTCGGGGTCGTCTGGGTGGCCGAAGTGAGCCATTCCGGTGCTTCCCAAGGAGGTATAGTTCCGTTTTTATTCCATTGTCTATTAATACAATGAGGCTGTGGGTATTGCACCGTTTGGTATGCAAACGCACCGTCAGTTATACAGTAATTGTTCTCTCGGCTACCGCTTGTGCCCAAGAAGTCCCAAATACTACTTCTTTCTGGTGCAGCAAATTCACTATACGATTCCTTTGACAATAAATTTGATTTAAATTAATATATTATAATTTTGTAATTAATTTTTAATTTGCCCTTTGTATTAAATTTATTTTTTGTTTCTAAATTATGAAAAATTAATTAAAAATTAATCAAGTTTGTTTAAAGACTTAAATAATTTCAGATTTGAATTATTTATTATAAAAAAATTATGTAATATGTTCTTTACTTGTTACTTAATTTTGCACACAAATTTAATTTAATTAAAAGTACTATAGATTGTTAAACAACAAACATGTTTAATCTGTTTGTTAATTATTAAACAAAATTATCTCTTATTTCAGGAAATGAAAAGAGTTTGTTAAACCAATTCAGTTAATTCCAGGGATCGCAAAAATCCCCCTGATTTTGAAAATTTGGATTTATTCCCCCCCCCCTCTAGCATTAGATCCGCGAAAAGGTATCCCCT
Organism: Belba bartosi; assembly: GCA_034693685.1. Lineage (NCBI taxonomy): Eukaryota > Metazoa > Arthropoda > Arachnida > Sarcoptiformes > Damaeidae > Belba > Belba bartosi. Next base: position 10,714 of record JAQFXP010000495.1, read on the forward strand.
CTCTCGACATTTTGCTGGCCGCCTAAGGCGACCGGCAAATTTTTTGGTTTTTTCGATCAAAATTTGGAAAGTTTCCCTAAATTGGGGCTAAATTCGGTTTAAATCCAGTTAAATTAGACAACATTTTATCGTAAATATATAGATTTTTTAAGCGTTTTTGAAAAAAATTCCCTCCCTAATCCCCACCTAGGTTTTTGGCCAAAATTTTGAGAAAAATCTCTCCCTTGATCCCCCTTGAATCGGACGACCTTCTCGATCCCTGGTTAATTCAAAATAGTGTTGAATGTTTGATTAAACTATTCTAGAAAAAATTGACAATCTTTTTCAAATTACTGATAATATAATATTGATTACATTAAAAAATATTGACTTTTCTTTGCTAAAAACTGAATTTTTTATAAATTAATTTTATAAAATAATTACTTTTTTTGTCAATAAATATAGAATACAATATAATATTTATAATATAATTAATAAAATTAAAAGTTATATATATGTGGGTCAAATAATATAAATAAATAAAAAATAATTAAAAAATATAAAATTACTTTAAGAATTATTGTATAAAATAATACTTTAATTAAAGTCTTTTGCAAAATTGATTATCTATTTAATTTATTGTAAAAATTATTAAAATCTTTTGGATAAATTCGAGAAGATCAGCCAAAAATTTTCTAAATTTAAAAATTAACGTTTATCTCCCCTAGCAACTAGTCTCTCCTACTATATGCTAGAACATTTTTTGGGTTTTGAACCAAAATTAGAAAATTTTCTTTAAATTGGTTCTAGATTTAGTTAAATCAATTAAATTTAGTCTTATTATCAGGTTTAAATTTAGTTAGATTGGGTAATATTTTATCAGAAATACATGAGGTTTTTAAGCGTTTAAAAAATTTCTTTTCTGATACTCCTCTAGGTTTTTAACTAAATTTTTTGAAAAAAGACTCTTATTTGACCCCCCATCCCCCTGGATTACTGGCTGACATTATGAATTTCTGGTTTATGTCTAATAATAATAATTTGATGATTTTTTAATATAAAAACAAAATTAATTATAAATAAAGAACTAAATAAAATATACAATAAATATATAATATATTTGGTACTGTTTTACAAAACAAGAAAAATATTGCAGTTTATAAACTAGATTTATTAAGCAATAATATTTAGATAAAATAAAATCTAGATTAATTATTTTTTATATTAGTTATTTCTAAAATATTGATAATTATTGCTTAATTAAAAAATAATCTAAATTTATAAAAATATAATTAAAAAAATAGTTTAATAATACTGCAAATAAATAAGTTTTATGCTCATAAACTTGTTTTATAAGATATTTAATTAAATGTCATTTAATTAGATTAAGTAATAAAAATTAATTTTTAAATAAGGAAAAGATTATTATAAAAAAAATAATTTTTAGTTTTATTATTAAACTTAAATCTATGGAAAGTTTTTATATATTTGTTGATAAGAAGAAAAACTAAAGAAACACGACTTAAAGATTGATTTAATAAATACATTCAAAATAAGTTTTGCTGAATATTTAAAATGATATAAATGCTAATAAATAACACTTTCCTTGACCTTATGTAAAAATATTTTGATTTTAGTTTTTATTTTTAAAATTTGTCTGAAACTAAATTCTTTATTATTTTAAATAAAGTGATTGCTTATCGAATTTATTTCAAAACATTTTAAGAGTACTGTATGATAATAAATATTTTTAAAAAGTTTCCTAAGTTACTTGGTTTCGTGTAAACACACGTGTAGTCGTGATAAAATATATTAAATATTAGAGATGGTTAAGTTATGAAAAATGTGATAAAGTTAAGATTTTTAGTTTAATCAGAAATATTCTTAAAAGAGAAAAGCGATGTTCCAAGAATACCAAAATTAAACATTAATATTTGTAAACTTGCTCAAAATATGTCCAAGTAAATAATAAAAAGATTATTTACAGTTTGCTTGTAACACTTAAAAATTTTAATTAATGATTATTGGTTTAAACTGGAGTTGCCGAAATATAGACATTTATTTCCCCTTTTTACAATTTGCTAATGTACTAGCTGGGTGGACTTTTACTATTGTATACGTAGTTAAATTGTTAATTCATAAAATTCATGTCAAATAAAATATAATTTTTAAACTTTTGTTTGCATTTATGATATTGATATTTAGATGTGGCCACATCTCATAGTTCAAAAGTGTTGATTAACACTTTAACTGTTTACTAAACATACAAAAACATTCTAACTGAATAGGCCTGAGATAGGCCAGACGAGTCTTTTCAAATATATTGTTTTGTATTTCTTAATAAGCAGTAAAAAAGGATAACTAACACTTTTGAACTCTTAATGGTTGGAGACCAGTGCTCTAGATTTTGAATTTATAAACATATGTTTAATAAGTAATTTGTCATAAATTTAATGCAAAAAAATGAATTTTAACATTAAATAAATTATAGATCCTTTATCATAAAAATGTACTATAGGCTTAAATAAAAAGTTATTATTTTAATTATTAATATATAAATAATGATTTTAATTATTATTTAATCGAATTTCAGCTGAAATTCCCATGCTTACCAAACGCCTAATTTTAACTATGATTGTTAATATGTCTGAAGACTGAAGTTCAGTGTCTGAACCATTAATATTTTCAATTTCAAACAATTTTATGTTTATTCATTAACTTGATATCACTATTATTTAGACTAGGCTAGGTTAATTTTAATTTTAAAATACTCATTTTGGTATTAGTTAAAATTTTAAAAATAATAATTTAGAAATATTAATAGTACTACTGTTACAGTGTACATTGTATTAATACAATAATAAAAATTTTCAATTTTCAATGCTTTAATACAGTGGTAATGTAAATCGGTTGAAAAATGATATCTCTGGCATAAAATAGACTGAAATAAAGTCTGACTTAATTTGTTTTAATAATAGTCAACAAACTTAATTATTAGCTGTATTTCATGTTTGCCGATTACAACATAACATGCATTCATGAACTAACAACGTGTTGGAGAAATACTTTCAAAAACATTAGGCGAAAAAATACTGTAATAATAGCTTTATTTTTATTCGTATAGTAATTATCGGAATAAAACCTTGACTTCGATATTAAGATATTAATACAACTAATTATTTATAGACTATAAATAGAATATTATTGATGTAATACAAAGTTAACGTAAGAAATAACATTTGAATTAATTTTCTAAAATTTGAATTAAAAATTTTAATTACCCAATAAGGCATTGATAGTCTAGGATTAATCTTTTTTAATTGCTTTTCCACTTGGAGAACATGCCATCGATGCCAAGGTATGCCTTCAGCAAACTTGTGCGTAGCAGGCCAGTTTGCAGCATGGATACTTGAAAATCTATCCATTACTCCATTACTGTATAGAATCTTGAACGCATCTATCAGTTCCGATAACTCTTTTTGTGTCAAACATTTGACGTCTTTTCTCACATAAAGTCTTTTGCAAACGGGTTTCAAAGGATTGGTTTTACTGAAACGGCTTTTCAGATATAGTCTTACATTTTCTACTTCTTCTTCAGTAAACTTAACTCGAACACATTTTCGGTGAACTCTATTATCACATTCTTGATTGACAATTGAAATTAAATTATATTTCAATAAAATAAAAAATAAAATAAAATACTGACCAGTTGATCTGTCACCCATTGAAAATCCATTGTCTCTATCATTATCATTATCATTGTAGTCATGGACATCAATGTCGGTATTTTTGAAATTATCATTATTCCGATCATTATTGTCATTACTGCCAAACATAGCTAATCTGTTGAACATATCCTTATTGGGACCAAAATCATTGTCATTCGACTGTTTGTTATAAATCGGCATATTTTTCGATTCCTCGTTCTTAAGAAAGCCGTCATTTCTATTGAACATCTCATCGATGGCTTGCATTACATTATTACTTAGACATATGGATGATGTGATACACATTAAGTAGAAGCAAAACAGAGTTAACATCTTAATTAGATTAAACTAATTATCTTTAATTAATTAAAACATTAAAAAAATATTTATTACTAAACAAAATATTTTTCATATACAGTAAATTCAGAAAATTTCTCAACAATTTTGAAACTTTTGCCAACTTTGAGAAGACAATTGATATGAAAATAAAAGAAAGCGAAAAAATATTCGTATTTCCTTCACAAAAAAGTGTTGGTGTTATACAGTATTTGGTGTTTGGAATGAAGTTCTCAATTTGTCGCTCTAATAGTTCTCTAGTCTAGAATCGCCACAAGATTTCTATTAAACTTCTAATTGTTTTTGTGTTTAATGTCTAATAATGTCTTAACCGAACAGAAATGAAAGTGTTTTTTAAAAAGATATTAAAAAATTTAATTGTTTGTAAATTAAATAAAACGCTTGAAATTGTCTTTAAAGTATAAACTATAGAATTTTTTATTTGATATGAATTCCTAATATACCTGTACTCGAGTTTACAGTTTTACTGTAAATAAATTTTTTCTAATACTTAAAAATAAGTAATAAAAAACAAATAAATTTCAGGAATTGACAAAAATTGACAAAAATTTAAAAATTAATGAATCAAATGATAGAATAATATCTATGATTTAAAACTAATTTAACAATTTGACGATTAGTTACTGTCAGTAAACAATATAAAAAGTATAATAGATTGCAATAATAGTATAATCATTATCAAAAAATTGGTCTTTTAGTAAATCAATCGGTCGATTAACTCAATTATTTGATTCAAATTCAGATTATTATTGTATTTGAATTATTTTTATCAGTGAGAGAGTAAACAATAAATTAGTTTTTATTAATCATTATTTTTATTGAATAAATACAAAATTATTTAACAATTCATATAACTTATTGGCATTATATATAAAATTATATTTAATGTATAAAAAATACAGAAAAAGTCACAACTTAATTGAATATTTACAAAATTGTAGTTAAAAAAATTGAGATTATATTGCATTAAAACAAATTATCGCAAATTATTGTAAATTAATTGCTTTAGTTCGTTGTATTGCAATATTAATATTTAAAAATACTTTTTTAAAACTCAATTATTACAAACTAATAGAAAAGTCAATTGGTTTTAAATCACAAATACATTTTTCTAATCAGAGTATAAAATTGTCTAAATATAAATATAAATATAATAAAGAGATAAATAAGTTATTAAACTTCAAACAAGTTTAGGAAGTGGTTGTGAATAGACTGACTAATCAAGTTTCAAATGTTTGCAAGTGTTTGGAAGCGTCGAAGTGATGATCGCTTACATACACCACATCGGGTCATCCCAACAGCGTCTTTCGTCCTAATGAGTAATTAGAGAATATATTCATAATTAATAAAACAATAATTTCAAAAAAAATTAATTGTTTAGATAACAAGACTTACTTCAAAAATTTTATCCTTATATGAACTCAATTTGGATTTCAATTCAGTATTTTCTTGTTTGAACTTTTTGTTAGCAGCGATAAGCAGTTCAATACAATTATGTCTATTGATGTCACCCATAATGAGACCACAAGTGTCGCACTTCCTCTCCGGATCGTATATACAGGACTGCATGTGTTTCGACAGATCTTTCAATTGAACCGTTTGGTCGCATCCGTAGGGCTCGTATTCGCAGTGAATCACCAAATCTTGCATCGATTCCGAAACCGTTTTCGACTCTTTTAGATCACTTTTGTTGAGTTGACTTCTGTCGTACGGACAGGTAGTGCTGCAGTTAAGCCATTCGTTGATACATCCGAAGCAATACAACTGTTTACAACAGTTGGCGGCGAACGGGTTGTTCAGAATTCCCAAACAGATTCCGCACATTAGGTCTTCTCTTTGTTTTTCAGTTATACTGACAAAGCGTTTGCTATCAAAACCTGGCATTTCTTGCTTGTTAATACAGTATTATTCTGGTTATATAATATATTTATCAATCAACAATATATTAAACCTTGATTACAACTTGCCAAAACTATTTTCAAATTATAAACAAAATTTTAAATAATTATAAATAAAAATTTCTCAAATTTTAATTCGTTTATATAATAAAGTTTAGTTGAGTTTATGAAGAGTAATGTCTTTTTGTAATATTACTGTATATATATACTCAATACCCACCCAATCATCCAATGAGCCGAAAGCAAACAAAAATATCGGAAAGTTTTGAACATGTGATAAGTGAATGATATTTTAATATGTGCAAATTTAAATGCGCGTAATATTTCTGCTCAAGGTTTGAGTTATGTTGATAATCAGGAATTATATAAAAAAAATTCCTTTACACAACAGCTATCGTTTTGGCACTATTTACAGTCAATTTAAATACAGTTAATTTTGTTTCTAATTATAGTTATAATTTTTTAGTTTTTTCATTCAAAAATTACAGTAAGTAATGGATTATATAAGCCATGGATGTTATGAACTAATGTTTGATATGAAAGATTGGTAAAATTCCAAAATCATACCCATAGACTATTAAAAATAATGGTTCATTTGAACAAATTGTGTTATCAACTCATATCACAATCAAAATTTACAATATCAATATAATTTTTAATGGTTATTAATAACTTATTATCTGGCTGTGAAATTTTGAGTTTTTTCTGGAGTTTTTTTACAAAGCAGTATAAGGCAATATAAGTAATATATTAACGCTTTGAAACTAAAATTTAATAAAATGCTAAAACATATTTTAAATATACTAATCTTAAAAATATTAATGTCGAATATAGTAATGTCAAAAATATTCGAGTATATTCGACATTAATATTTTTAACATTACTATATTTAACATATTATTAACATTTTAATAAATTTCAGTTTCAAAGCGTCAATATATTCGTTTTATACTGCTTTTTAGAAAACTTCAACTTATTGGAGTATAATTAAAAAACTATAAATTATGTATAATAGTTTTTAAAATTTTTTAATAAAGGAATTAACGTTTCATTAAAAAATTAAATTTTTTTATTTTAGATTTTTCTTTGAGTCTTATTTAATAATATTACTTAGTAAATAAGTTATTTATAATATTAAATAAATGAGTTTTGAATAATTAATTACTGTATTTTTTGAATAAAACAAATATATTTATAAAATGAATAATAATTTTTTTATAGCTCAAGGTTCTATTATTACGTGTATTTATAAAATAAAATAAAATTTTATAATTAACTCAAATTAATGGTTAAATGTTATTAATATATTATTTGAATTAAATAATAAAATATTTTTAGATTATTTTTACTAAGATTTAAAATATCTACTTATTTTTTATTCAATAATAAATTATTATTAATAATAAATTTTAATTAATGTTCATTTAAAGCTCTAGTCGCCACAATAGGGCTAAATATAGAGACGTGCTTAACATCTTATAAAAAGCACGCATCTAGCTACGTGCAAATTCAATATACATAATTCATAACTTAAGTTACAATAAAATAATTTATAATTTAATAATAAAAGTTTATTTGTTTAGATTTACGCAAATATCAATATAATAAATGTGAACAAAAGTTCAAAAATTATATTTTATTTGACATGAATTTTACGAATTAATATTTTAATTACGTATACAGTAGTAAAAGTTCACCCAGCTAGTACATTTGTTTATTGTAAAAAGGGAAAATGAAAGTCTATATTTGACGAGCTCCGATTTAAAGTATAAAAATATTTACTTAACATATTTGTTAATTATAAGTTATAATTAATTTTTTGTCATCTTTTAAGTATATGTATTTATATACAAAATATTACAATATAAAACTAATTATATAATAATTTATTAATTAATGAGATTAATTTATATTTGTTAAATTACATGTTTTTAAATTTGTTTTTGTTAAATTGAAGAAATTTTATCAACAAACAATTAGTCAAATTAAATATTTTTAAAATTTTAAAACAAATTAAGTGTTTATTTTTAAATATAAATATTTACATATAAGATTAATTTATAACTATTAATATTAGTATTATTATTATTAAATCTAAATAAATATATTATAAAACTGAATCGGTAATTGTTCTTATGAACTAATGAATGTTATAAACTCTATTTCAAAAACAAGCAAGTTTATATAATCCATTGGCTACTGTATTGGTAATCATTTGTAATCTTGACGTTAACCCACTTTTCCTCTTATGTTCGAATAAATTTAGATAAAAAATGTGATAAAATAATAAGGAATTAAAAATTTGAAACCACTCCAACACGTGTGGAATTACTTTAACTTTATAAACTTGGCTTAACTTTTACTTAATTTATCATGATTCATAACTTAAACGCAGACTATATCCAAGTATCTATATTTTACTTTCAATAGATTTAAATAAGGTTGTTAAGTTTTAAGAAAACTTAAATTCTATAAATACAATTAACAATTTAAAAAATGTAAAATTTTAATGTTTTTATTTTTGCAAATTTGTAAACATAAAGAAAATGTTAATTTTTTATTTGTATTCAATCTTATAATAAGCTAATTGCGTTAATTAATTGTTATAAGTTATAATTTAAATATAATTATTGATGTTTTGGTGTTTATTTGATTTTAATTGAACAAAAAATGTAATTATTTAATAAACTGCTACATTATTATTAACTGTTTAAATATTTGAGTACGGTAATAATTAATTAATATTTTGTAAAAAGTTTTACATGGTCGAAACGGGGAATCAGAGATGGGATTTTTAGAAAAAAAAATTCTGAAAACCTAGAGGAGAGATTAGGAAAAGAATTTTTTTAAACCTACATAGTCATAATGCAATTTAACTAATTTTACCTAAATTTAGTTAATTTAACTAGATTTAAAGCAGATTTACTACCAATTTAAAGAAAATAAACTAATTATAGCCAAAAAAATTTAATTTTTATCCTGGCAAAAGTTAATAGAAAACCAAATGCTAAGGGTTTTAAACCCTGATTTAGTAAAATATGTATTAGTAATAAAGTAAACAAGCATGTTACTAATTTTAATTTGTTGAGTAATTTTAAATTAAAGTTATATAGATATATTGTTATTTTAAGAGTCAAGTTAAAATTTATGTATTTTTAGTACTGTCTATTAATGATACATAAGCAGACAAGTCAAGATTGGTGCCACTTGTTTAATATTGCCTGGCAACATTATATATATTTTACATTATAAATTTTACAGGAAATCAGATTCTTATAGCGCAAAATTTAAATTGTTTTTATCTATGTAAGAATGTGCTCTATTAATTGAAAAATATATATATATATAAGTTTAATTTGACACCGCTACTTTGACAATATTTCGGTATAACTTTACTTCAATTCTCTAACCATGTTTAAGAATTAAAATTAAATGGATAATTTTGTGCATTATTTACTTGTCAGTTACTTTAATTTAGGGCATTAGAAAGGCTTTTATTAATATTATCTATTTTTTATTTTTATTTTTAATAAATTTATTTTTACATTTAAGTGATGATAAAATTATTTTCAGTAAATCTACTTAACAATGACTTTATAAAATTGATCTTACTAGTCAGTCATTTACAAATTAAATTAATTAATTTAAAAAATTTAGTTCAACTTTTTTTTTGCTTTAAAGTTATTTAAAGGTTTGTTGTCATGAGAGTACATATTTAAATTTAATGTGAATTTCTTACTTTAATTACAACTTTGTTTAACCACAATCTCGAAAAGTATTTTAGAACAGTTTCGAATGTCATCTCTTCACACCATAACAAATATTTTTTTAAAGAAGAATACGGTATTTGAAAAAATTATTCTAAAAACTGTTCGAGATTGTAGTTAATCAAAGTTGCACTTAAAGTAAGATATTCACATTAAATTTAAATTAAATAATTATATTTTAAAATTGTAACATAGTAGCACTTTTTGTTAAATTTTAAAAATATAATAAACAAAATAAGAAAATATTTAAATATTAATTTACTTAAATATAACATAAAATAGTATTAAACGTTCAAATACTAAATTATATTAATTAAAAACAGAATTAAAATTACATAAATTGGATTAAGAATATTAAAATAATCAAGGTTAAAATATTTTTAATTTATGATTAAAAAAAAATTTTTCTTGAAATTTTAATTTTAGCCCACTACAAAACTAAATACTCGCAAGTATAGTATATGTAATTTATTTTATTCAATTATTAAAAATTTATAAAATATAAATAGAATTTTTGAAAATTATAAATTTGAGATTGAGAAATTTTTGCAAAAACGTTGCCTTAAATGTTAGTGTCGTTATTTATAAAACAATTAAGATTTTTGTTTAATTCTTTATTAAAATTAAATATTAATTAAGTATTGTTTTAGTTAATTTTTTAAATTAACAAGTTGAACTACTGTATTATATAGCAGAGTTATTAAGCCTAGTACGACTTTTAATTAAAATTTGAAAAGGAAAATCAGGCAAAAATTTCTCTAATTTTAAAATTTGGCATTTATTTCCTCAACATTTATTCCGCGAAAAAGTAATCTTCTACGATTTGCCGGTCGACAAATTTTTTTAGTTTTATGGTTAAAATTAGATAACACTTTTATCTAAATTACTGTTAAATCCGGTTAAAATTTAGTTAAATTAATTAAATTTAGTTTAAATCCAGTTAAATTGGACAAAATTTTATTATAAATATATAAGTTTTTAATGTTTTTGAACCCCACCTCCCCTGATATCCCCTAGGTTTTTGGCAAAAATTTTCAACGATTATACGGACTTTTCAATCTTTGTTTTTTATTTAGTTTTAGTGCAAAATTTAAACTTTGCCCAGATTTAATAATAAATATTATTCAATAATTTTATTTAACATAACCTAAAATATAACGAATAAATTAATCAGTGCTTAAAGACTTTTTATCGCAATTTTATTAAATTGGTTTCCAAATAAGATAACTAAACTATTCATTGAATATAAGTTTAGATAAATAATAAATCCACAAAAATTGCAAATTATATTATACAGTAGTTATCTGTTTAATATTATTTGCGAAATATATTTGACATTCATTCGCATGACTTTGATGATTTTAAATATGTATTACTAAATAATGTCTTTTATAAGTTGTATGAATATTAATTTTGTTATTATAACCTTATTTATTATTATTATTTTAATAATTACTAAATTTTTAATAAACATGTTTTCGAATATGAAACTTGTTATTGTAATATAAACAAAAATAAAATTATCTTTTGATTAAAATAATTTAAATTTTGTCAAAAATTCTAAAATATACCACAAAATATAATGTATTTAAAATTTAATTTATACTTTATTAACGGTAAAGCTCTATTTGAGCTAAGTTAATTGCAAAACATCTAATTTCATTAAAAAAAATATGCACATAAGCTATCACTAAACAGTTAATTGCAGAATAGCTAAAATATTTAAAAACATTATTTAAGTTATGACCAGAGCTTTGACTTCATTGGGTTTTTGTATTGTTTTTTCCTGTGCCATCAGATTGCATAGAAAAATGAAAACAAATTACGATTTGTAAAATCATATGGGGTTCTAAATTATAAAAAATTAATTTGATTTAAGGCTGAATTTTTTATGTCAAATATTGTTAAGTCAAATATAATACCAAAATTCCATATTTAATTTCCACACTCAACTTCCATATCCCATTTTGATACCCGACTTTTATACCAAACTGCTATACCATACTTTCATAACCGACTTTCATACCCGACTTTCATACCCAACAATATTCAACATAACAAAATTCAATTTTAAATTAAATATTTTTAAATTTAGAACCACATATAATTTTACAAGTGATAATTTGTTTTTATTTTTTTATACCAACTGATGTCATATGAAAAACGATAAAAAAGATGAAGTCAGAGCCCTGGTTATGAACAGTCATGTAAATCCATGGCTCTCCAAATTGAAGTACATGACAATTATAGATATTTTTTTGTACGAAAATTTTATTAATTAAATTATTAAAAGTTAATGTCGAATATGTTAAAGTTTAATATATTAATGTGGAATATTTTAATGTCGAATATAATTGATTTATATTTTGGTATTTCACTCAAAACTAAATTATTAGACACTAAAATATTGTGTATATTAATTGTGTATTATTGTAAATTGTGTAAATATATTGTGTATTATTATCATAATTGTAATAAAAAATATAATTGACACAAGATTCTATTGTATTATTAAAATCAAAATTACACCAAACATTTAAATTTAATAATATTTTGATTCACTTATTAAATAATTATTAAATTTATTATTATTGTCGGTTATTTAATTAAAACAATTTAATAAATATCACATTAATAATCGCAAATTTTTATTTATAAGTATAGCAATTGAAAAGTGCATAAGTAAAAATAACGGCTTACACTTTTATGAAATTTTAGACTTTGCAAGATTAGATGTTTAGAAATTAGCTTAAGTGTGATTAGCTCAAATAGATGTTTCGTAAAAAGTTTTTCAATTAGCTCAAGTGGAGATGAACCCTATGTAGAATATTATCATATGCAGAATATTTGATTTAATTAATATTATAAATAAAATTATCAAAATATAATATATTATTTTTTATAATATTATAAAGTTCTTAGAGAACATATTACAGAATAATTCTTTCGTTGTGCTAAGATTTTAAATATGTATTTTACAAACAAAATATTTAAAATTTGCAAATAATATAATTTTATTGCAATTTAAATTGTTATTTAAACAATAACTCTTAACATTAAAAATTAATAATTTAGAACAAAAAAGGTTTTCTGGAACAAATTTTTACTTATTTTAAACTTTTATAAAATGTTAAATTTTTGAGCACAACAAAAGTGATTTTTGAGTTTATTTGACTAATTTTTTAGCTAACACAAATTATTATTAAAATATTTGTGAAATTTATGCATTTTAGTTTAAAATATAATTAAATTAAATTAAATTAGAGTTTAAAAAATATTAATTTTTATTTATAAAAATTTATTATTATAAAATAATGTATAAATGTTATATTTGATTTTTAAAACAATAAATTCATTCAAATAAATTTTTAGTTGGTCTCAATAACAGTTTGGTTTTTTCCTATTTATCTTTATAGTTGTTTTTTTGCTACTTATCGTTAAATTATTAACTAATTCGAACCTTGTATGACATTTCAGATATATTGTTTTTATATGTTTAATAAATCCTTTCCTCCAACTTGTCTAAATCCATCTTGCCAATATCCATTTGGTACAAAAATATATGCATTTCGTCTAAAGTATTTCTGAGTTAATTCAAACATATTTTATACTCTTCTCTCAAATTCTTTTGATATGATTACAATAAAAGGAATTATAAGAAAATTTGTAATAAAATTCTAATAGTGTTAATTTATAATTTCAAATACTTGAAACGGCTAGCCGTTTCATACTATAATACTGTATTATACAGTATAAACTCAATTTTAGCAATCTCTTGGTGCATTAAAAAATTGTTGATTACTACTTTTCTGTTAGTGCATCGACATTGCCATGCTATAATTGAGATTTGATACAATCCGACTTGCTAAAATCGAATATATACTGTAATATAATTTTAATTAAAAATTTACAAAAAATACTAAAGTGTCAGTACAATGAACACTTAGTATAATGAATGCAATCTAATGCAAATTCTAATACAAAACTATGCTAAAAATGATCGCTTAATGTATCGCTTAATATATCCGTTATAATGAATATATTATATAAAATTTTTTATTTTATTATACTGGTTATATACTGTATTTCTATTTTTAGTTTTTAAATAATTTTAATTTGATATTTTGTGTATAAATTACGTGCTATAAATTGTTTTGGTAAAATGCATTAAATTTGGCTTTTGGCGAAATGCATGTTGGCCACAAGGATTTGGCGACCAGCATTTGGCCAAAAGGATTTAGGCCAGTTGGAAGGTTTCTAATAAATAAAATAAAAGTTAACAATTAAACTTTAGACTGTTATTTTATGTTTGATATTAAACATCAAGCAGATTATTGTTAATTATCGTTTATTGTTTATAGATAATTAATTTCAAGAAAAAGGTTGTTAAATTTTATATTAATTATCCTCATTTTTTTTAAAACATTAAGGATATTTTAAATATTATTTTATAATGTTTTTGTGAATTTATTAACATAAAAGTGTTAATTTTCAAACAATAATTTTTTAACTGTTATTTGTCTTCAATTTTAATGATTTATTTTAATTTAGATTTAGAACAGTTGAATAATCAAAGCATTGCATAGTAATATTAAATTTACTAAATTATTATACAGAGATTGAGAAGGTCGGCTGATCCAGGGGAGAATCAGGGGAGGGATTTTCCCCAAAATTTTGGCCAAAAAATCTAGGGGAGATCAAAAGAGGAATTTTTCCAAAAACGCTCAAAAACTTATAAGTTTATGATAAAATTTTATCTAATTTAGCTGAATTTAAACCGGATTTAGCACCAATTTATAGAAAACTTCCTAATTTTGTGCAAAAAACCCAATAAAGTCGAGGGGTAAAAAACCAAATGCTAGGGGGGGGGGATAAATCCAAATTTTTAAAATCAGGGAGATTTTTGGCTGATTCCCCCTTTACAATGCCTGCTATTATACAAAAGTTCATTGATATATTTTAATTATTTGTCTTAAAAATCGTTTTTATTATTTTTATTATAACGCATTAGGATTTTTGTTTCATAAAAACCCAATTCAAACTTGAATTTGTCTGGTACAAATTATTTTTGTTTGTTAGTATTATTTAAACATAGTCTAATAAATAAGACACAAAAAAACGTCAAAATTTAACTTAAATTGGCTGACCTCCACTGTAAGTTTTGTTGAAGACATTGATTAAATGCATTTCACTTTTTAAACACTTGAATCAATTACAGAATACATTGACTTCAATTGGAGCTCTAATGTTATGGATTAGGTGGTGTCAGTGCAGATAAACCAGAATTAATGAGTTGATGAGCTGAACATTAAATTTTTATTCGTTTATTTTTTATATTTATATTTAAAGAAAATTATTTTTTAATAAATGTTAAATTAAATATGCAAAATTAGCAGTTATTTCAAAATTAAACAAATATTTTTAGAAATGTTTTTGTTATGTAAAGTTATTTTTAAAAACAAAACTTCACAAAATTTATTACTTTTCTTAGTTTCATGTAACTTGACAAGTCTCCAGTGCACTTGAACTCATAAAAACATTTTAAATGTCATTGTCAACACTATTCTCTAATGATTAATAGATATAACGACAATAAGTTTTAATTTTTTTAGTAAAGAAAATTAGCTTACTTTTATGCATAAGTTTAAAAACAAAAATTGACGATTTAAAAAATTATATAAATTAATAGCAATTTTTAAGTTTTAGCAAAAAGTCAAATAAATGTCAAGAGCTTGTTGGCAGTCTTAAAGATCATTGACTGTTTGGGAAAAACTATAAAGTTTATTTTAAATTAGAATTTACTTAATTAATTTTTAAATTACTGAAATATCAAGTAAATTCATTTTTAATAATTCGTTTTTAATTATGATTTCATAAACTAACATGTTTAATAATAAAAATGTTATATTTTAAAATTTAAAAAACAACTTAAATCATAAAGTATTTTAAGTATAGAAAAAAATTTGTCCGATTTTTGGAACTTATACTAGTAACATTAAATAAGTTTAGATTAATAAACTTTTTTATGATAATCTGTTATCTCATGCAATATTCTCAGACATTAAACTTGAAATGCATAAAATAAAAATTATTTTTTGTAGAATGTAATTTAATTAATGCAATATCAGAGAACTGTCTCCTTTTTAAATTTTATTTTTGAAATATACTTTTAAAGACTTTTATGGTTTTAGAGCCGGTTCCTAAATGTCAACGGCTCTGAATCAAAGAACCAGATAAGTCGATGTCCAACGACAGCAAAATTTTGTATAAAAAGAGGTGACTTTTAAAGAATATTCAATAATAAACTTAAATTGAAATTCTTTTTAAGAAACTAAACACAAAACTTAAGTTTACATAAAAATGAAGCTTTTGGTAAGTGTTCAAATTGTTACTTAAAATTATTCTAACTATTAAACCGTAATTATTAAAATAAAATTATTTGTTGGCAAATTATTTTAGCTGGCAATTACTTTGTTTGCTTTAATTGGCGTATCAATGGCTCAAATCTTGTACGATCTCTACGGCTATAACACATACAACTTATATCCGGCCAATGGCTACGGCTATAACACTCTTTACACCGGAATCCAACAATACGGCCGAGAGTTTACAGTTCCGAGACATACCATCAATGGCTATTATCCTATTATTGATATTCTGAAGAAAAAATAAATTGACAACAAACCGCTGATTTGATCTCTTATTTATTTCAATCAATACTCTCTTCAATTCTCAATATATTTATCTCTTGTATAACAATACGATTAAATGTATTCTTATTCTTAAGAGTTTAAATAAATAAAAATTTCATTGCATTTAATGTTTTATTTTGTAATTTTTTAAAACATACAATGAGAACAAAATCATTTTAAATTAATTTTTACTAATTTATATTAAATTAGATCTAAAATATAGTTCAAACAAATAATTGAAAGTGAAAACTGTAAAAAATAATAAATTTAATTTAGGCCACAATGTAAACCCAATATAGCTTCAAATTAGCTAAGTGAGTTTAAAACACAAGACAATTGTGAACAATACTTTATAAAAATAATCAAATTACAATTAAAGTTTAACTTGAACTATTATAACTTATTCTAGCAGTTCAAGTTAAAATTTAATTGTAATTTGTTTATTTTTATAACTTATAACATAATAAACCGTTCAAGCGTATTAATTAAATGAATTAATGTAATTTAGTGGTTGCAATATTTGTAATAATTTTCAATTATAACTAATTGCTTGCTTATTACTAATAAGTTATTAGTTTTGCCCTGCAGATAAAATAAATAAAATTTACAAAAATTTAACTAACTAATTTTCTCATTTTGATCTACAAACAGTAATATTATAAAAATAAAATTTGAGCAGTACAGCATATAGTACAAATATTATACAACGATTGTATACTAGTTAAAACAGCAAGAGTGCTTTAATTATTTTAAATTAAAGAAGAAAATAATTTATATTCAAATAAAAAAGATGTCTTTAAAACTAATTGTGTTTTGACAATAGCAAGTTATTAAAATTTACTAATTTCCTTGATTTGTTGCTCTAAATCGCTTTCAATTTATTGATAATTAAACAAAATGAATGACATTTTAAAATTTTATTTTTTATAATAATTTTAAAAATAATAATCAATTATTTAATAATAATAATACCAAATTTTATAGTAAATTTATTTAAAAACTTTTTCAAAAATGTTTTTACTATTTACTAAATTTAATAGAATAATTTGTTTAGATTTTACTATTTAATGCAATACTTCGTATAATGATTAAAATAAAAGAACTAAATCATTAATAACATTAAAATGTTTTTCTCATTTGTCAAGTTTGATGTCATATATCTAATACTATATATCTATTGCTTTCAAATATATTCTTCAAATCAATCCCTTCTTTGTGGTCAGTATTTAACTTAAATAATTAAAACTCAATTTTGTTTTTGCTTTTAATACCTTTTCTTAAATATGAAAAGAAGGGAAATATTGTAATACAAAACCGATTTATCGTAAATGTCTTCATTCAACCGAATTTAGTGCTGAAGAAGTGAAAAACGCAAAGATTTATATTCAAAATAGATTTTTGTCGACAAACCCATTGAGACCTATTTGTGAGACAATGCATGTGAGGAAAGACATCAAATGCTTATCCAAACAGCAATTATCAGAACTAATCGCTGTATTCCAAGAACTGTATGAAAACGGAATAATGGATTTGTTTTCACTAATTCATAGCACGTATTGGAATTCTGTTCATAAGTTTAGTGAAGCAATTCTGTGGCATCGATGGCATATCAATGCTCTTGAAATTGAGATGAAAAAAATTAATCCAAATGTTTCGATGCCTTATTGGGTTTGTATTTGGCTTTAAATTAAAGTGATATGCCTTACCACAAATGTCCTTTACTTGTTGACGGCTTTAAAAACTTGATTACTGTTTTTGGAGATAAAGAATGATTATATTAGTTTTAGCCGCAACTGGAAGCGTTAGAGCCTTTTTGGCTGTATTGTTTATGCATTGTAATATAAGATTTCGTTATAAAGATTTTTCTAGTTATTTTGAATCCTTTTTATTGCTCTTGGGCATAAATGACTCCCGGAGTCATTTTGAGTACTTCAAAGCATTACGTTTTGAAATAAACTTTATTGCTTTTCATATACAATATTACAATAAAAAGAGAATA
>JAQFXP010000496.1:0-29080 GCA_034693685.1 Belba bartosi
TATTTCAATTATTGTTAAATGTTTTTTATATAAAGTCTTAAATTATTTGTAAATTATGTGCAATTTATTACATTTACAACATTCAATGCCTCCAATACTCCCGGTTTGTATACATACCATTTCATACATTATATTTGACGCTTTATATATTTTATTTAGAGACTGAGGAGGAAGGGATCAGCCAAAAATCTTCCTTAATTTTAAAATTTGAAATTTACCTTTACCCTCAGGCATTTATTCTTCAAAAGATACCCTCTATTATTTACCGACGGCGGGCGGCGTATTATTTGAATTTTATGGCTAAAATTAAAAAAATTTATTTATTTTTGTGTTAAATCCAGTTTAAATTCATTTAAATTCAATTTAGTTTAAATTTTGTTATTTAGTTAATCAAATCTAATTGTCTTTAATTATTTAGGTTTTAAAGCATTTTTTGAAAAATCCCTCTCCTGTCCCCCTCCCCCTAATGACTGATCTTATTTTCTAAATCTCTGATTTTATTTTTAAAAATTATTTGAGAATTTACATCGATTTGAATGATTTACTTAAGTGAGTACTTTATAATATGTCAATAAATGAAAAATTGTTGAGAATTTTAATTTAATATAAATAAATGGATGAATTGTTTTTGAAATCATTCATTGAGAAGCAAATCACAAACCAAATGTGTTTATTGAAAATAATACATTTTATCCTCTTTTGGGATTTGAAACACATTTATAAACATCGAAAATAAAAAGTCGAATACGAGTTGATATTCTATCGAAAAGAAGAAGAAAATAGATTATCTGTGGAATAAAAAATTACTCCAACCATGACAGTCAAAGTTTAGTGTTAAAATAACTGGCTTGTACTTTTGTTTTGAGCTAAAAATACATTAGATTCATTTTTTTAACAACTTGCTAGTTTTGATTAAATGCTTAGAGGCTTAAAAATATACACAAAAATAAATTTAACCTATATTTAAGTTTGATTTAAGTTAAAATAAAATAAAATAAATTACTATTTTATTTTTACAAATCTTAAAAATTTCATTTATTAAACTAATTTTTAATTTTTAACATGTTACTTAATGACAAAAAAAATCTATTTTTGTTAAACTTAATTTGAATATTAATACGAAATATAAATATAAGTTATAGTATTTGAATAGAAAAATATAATAAATATTTAAAACAAACATTAAATACATCTATAATCGCAAACAAACACTATTTTATCGATTTATATGTTTCAGGATTTTGTCGACAATTCGATAATAAGCGTCAGTATCACCAGATCGGAGTGCAGAGCAGTTCCAGAGCTGATGGTGTGTTGAATGAGTGCTTCAATGGTTTGTTTGCGTTATGCCATGGATTGAGTGGGAGTGCAGGTAAGCCAATGAGAGCTAAGCCTATCCATACTTTTTACCTTTCGCTCGATTATAGATCATATCGTTTCGAGTTCTATGACTACAACTACTATTAAAAGCTTTGAAGTTTGCTTTTAAACTATAATTCGGTTTAAAATTATAGTAATTTCTATTATTTTGATTGAAATGAAACTCTAATCAAAACAATTAATAACTGGATTGAAAGCAAAGTTCAAATTTCCGACGCATTAGTCAACGTATTTGGCCGATAAGACCCAATCGGTTCATAACTACCAAAAGTAAGTAAAGTCTCGATTGTATGCATGTATTGGTTCGGCTATAAGTGTTGATAAACTTTAAAATTAATTTTTATTAATAATTTAATAAATTCTTAACTAAAGTTTAAGCGCTTAGTCGTAAAGCAAAATCAAATTCAAGTCTTCTATTGATTTAATCTAATTTTAAAAATTCTAAGAAAAGCATATTTTATGTCATATAATAGAATATTTATTCAAAAATTTATTTGAATTTTAAAACAATTCAAAACTTTTTTCAGTTTATAGATTCTCTAAATTTTCGACTTTATTATAAAGAATAAAATATTTGATTACTGTTTGTCTAAGTTATAGCTCTGTAAGTAATCTGATTTACATATCAATACCTGAATATGTTTTTCAAATTAATAGATAAAGTATTAAAGTTTTAAAGCGTTGAAGTACTGAAGTACTGATGATTTGTTTTTAATTTTGAAGCGCAAGCTAAACATTTTTTGTTCATATGTTTTCAAATATATTTTTTGTTTTATAGGATTTCTTTTTTACTAAACATTTCTATAAAACATTTTAAAAATAAGTTTTTGAAATTTGGTTTTTTATTATAGTGTTTGACAATTGACTAAAAACTTTGATAATTTGAAAAATAGGTTTTTTTTTTGTTAAACAATTGTAAATAGAAACACCTTTTTGTAGGTTTTCAGGCATTTGTTAAAATATATTTAATTATATTAATGGAAAATTCAAATAAAAAATATATTTTGTCGAAAATCTTTTAATCAAATAATAATTTCTAAAAATAGTAATATTAAACACAATTTCTATACCGAATAATTGAATTACTAAAAGCGATTAAAATTATGTTGAAATTTGATTTTTTTTATTTATACTGAAAAACATTATACAAAATAAAAGCTATTAATAAAAAATAAATTTTAATTAAAACGAAACTTATTTTTAGCTATAAAAGTGTTTATAAAAAATCACTTTTTGTTTTGAATTTATTTTTATCCAAAATGTTATTTTATTTTATAGCAAGAGTTTGTAATAAGCAAGAGCATGTCGATTTTACTTTAATTACATCGAAAATTTCTCTAAGGCACGAACAAATAGCAGCAATAATAGTAAAAGTCAAGTTGTTAGCCAAACTATCTAAAGTTGTACTTTTTAATTGTTCATGGTAAAGTGATTTGTAGTTGACATACACTATTAAAATAAAGATTAGGTTGCTAATTATAACTTGTACCTAACTTGTTTATACCTATTATAACTTTTAACTTTATTACTTTAATATTAAATCATTTTGTTTTTTTAGAAAATTTATTTTTGATCAGGTTTACATGTTGCAACATCTTATATAAATATTAACAAGTTAAAAATTTTAAAAATTAAGCATTTTGTATTTTATTATATAAAACATTTATTTGTTAATGTTAAATGATTACATTGTTTAGATAAAAAATTATTATTTTATGTATTATTAAATTAATCAAGATGTTAAATAAATAAGACAAGATGTTAAACATCCTTATATTTGTCGAATATTCATTATATAGTTTACAGTCTTTCGCTTTGTTTTACAATTTTTTTTATCTTGTTTGGTTTGTTAAATTTGACATTAAAACTGATTTGTTAATTTAGATATATGCTATTTGAATACACTCTGTTGTTAAGTTTTATAAATAGACTTAATTTAGATTGACTTTTATCTTGTCCATGTTTAGTAAAAAGTTATCTATTATTTTTAAAAATAACCAAGATTGATTGACTCAAGACAAAATTAATTGTTTAGTATTAACTTAGCTTGAACTAATTATTAAATATATCAGAAATAGTTAAGGCTAAAGTTGCAAAAAAGAATTAGTCCCAATTTTTTTTTTTAAATTGATATTGATTTTTTCTGATTTATAATTAGCAAAAATAAATATTATTTTTGCAGAATTTGAGAAGAAGAAAATTAAAGAAAAAAGTCCCATAATTTAAAAAAATGGCATTTATACTAGCATTTGGTCAGGGAAAATGTATCCTTTATGATTTTCTAAGTTTTTTTTGCCAAAATCAGTAAATATTTCCTAATTTTATGCTAAATTTGGTTAAATTAACTGAATTTAGTTAAATTGTATTATAATTATATATGTTTTTTGTGCATTTGAAAAAATATATTATTCCCTATTCCTTTCCTAGGTTTTAGTCAAATTTTTTCATATTACTCCTTTGGATTGACCGATTTCTCAATCTCCGGTTTAATGTTTTAGTTGTTTTTAGTTTATCTAATTTTGTTTAAATTAAATTTATTAAACATTTAGTAAACATTTTAAAAATATTTTTAGCCAAAAATAAGAAAGTTTTTATAAATTATCGTTTAATCTAGTTTAAATTAATTAAATTGCAAACATAAGTAAATAATTTTATTTTTATTAAAACCGTTTGAAAAAATTCTCTTATTTCCCATAAGATTTCAACACGAATTGAAAAGATTGAGCAATCTAGACAGAATAAAAGAAATTTAATTTTTAACTCAAAACCTAGATGTGTTTAAAAATCATTTTTATAAATATTTTGAATATATAAATAACTGTTGTGTAATCTTAATTTAACAGAATAAGTTATTATAGTTTTAGTTTAATTAAAATTTGGTCGTTATCATTGTCATGTTAAAATTTTACAAGACCATATTTGAGATTAAAATAAAAAAATTTAAGGCATATCTAAATATTTAAAACAATATTGCAAATTTAAATACTGTTTTATTGTTTTTTGAAATTAACAATATTGTAAAAGCAAATTGTTTTAATCAGAGATTGAGAAGAATGGATCAGCCAAAAATCCCCCTAATTTTGAAAATTGGGATTTATCTCCTTCTAGCATTTGGTCCGCAAAAAGGTACCCCCTCGACTTTTTGCCGGTTAATTTTTATGGTTTTTTACCAAAATTAAAAAAGTTTCCCTAATTGGGTGCTAATTCCGGTATAAATTTATTTAAATTGGGGAAATTTGATTATAAATATATGAAATTTTTGAGCGTTTTTGGAAAAATTCCTACACTGATACCCCTTTCCCCCTAGGTTTTTGGGTAAAAATGTTCTAAAAATCCCTCTCCTAATCCCCCTGAATCGGCCGATCTTCTCAATCTCTGGTTTTAATTTATTTAAAAATAAGTCAACATAGAGTAAAATAAACAAATCAGTTATGTTTTGAATATAAAATTATTTATTATTTTAAATATAAAAATTAACACAAGTTTGCTAAATTAAATTATTTGTTTATAATTAATATTATTACAGTTTTAATTCTTTATTTAACCAAAAGTGTCAAGTGTTTGATTTTTTAATTAATTTTTAAATATAATATAAAATATTTTATTTCAATTTAAAATTTTGAATAAATTAAAAACAAATAAAATAAAAAATTTAAATAAATTCTTGATTTAAAAAAGAAACGATTTATTGCAAACAAAAAACTGATTCATTATAAATGATTCATGAATTGGAGTCTAAAAATATTTTTGCATTTTAAAATTTATTAAGAACTTCAAATGTTTATTTAAATCAAAGTATCTAGAACAAATGAACCGTATGTTTTAAGAAACATTTTGAAAAAATATTTTACGTAATGAACCGATTCGTGACGTTTGACTACAATTCAAATTCAATTCGAGTAACTCTATTGAAAGAAATGCTGAATTAACTTAAATATTAATTTTTAAAAACTTATTTTTTATCCTTTAAAAATGTTTTACTTTTGTTCAAAAAAAACTTATTATATTCAGTAATAAAATAAAATTTCTATTCAATGACAAATAGCATAAATTTTTTTGAATACTATTTAATATTTCTCTTCTGATTGAGATATCTATTCAAAACGGACTAAACAAATGATATTTATGCCTAAGAATTCAAATCCAATTATTTGGTTGATTTGAAATTCATAATATGAAAAAATGTTGTGATTCTATATATTTAGCCCTAACTTAGTATATAATTCTTTATTTCATTCTTTTATATATTTATTCAACTTATGTAGTATTTTCTGAAACTGAAATTGTATTGAATTTAATAAATTACTGAATAAACAATTGAGACAGGTTATTTATATCAGGCATTTCAGAATATATACTGTATATATACAGTATATATATTTCTTTGTTAAAATGCTGTTTTCTGAATAGCCAAATAACAAATTCAACTGTTTTCTACCAGAGTTTAGCAAGCACCGCTACATTATAACCAAATACAACTTTGAGTTTTGATTTGTAAAATTAAAAACCTAAGATTTATTTTTTTTGCGCAAAATAATTTGGGAAATTTTTAATTTAAATTATTTAATTGTAACTAGATTTTATTTAAATTAACTAAAATTCAAAACAATTAAAACAAAACAAAAACTTGACATTCTACTTTTGTCTACTTTTTATATTAGTTTTTTTTTATAAACATTTAATTTTAAATTTAAAAAAGAGCAATTTGTATTAATATATAGGCAAATTTTATTAATTAATACCTGATTTAAATTACTACAAGTTTTTAAAATTTTTGGTTTTATTTATTTTTTTATTAATATGAAAAACTAATTAATTTTAACTATCTTAGATAATATTATTTTACATATTAATTTTTAAAATTATTAAACCTATATGTATATTTATATTAACTTGTACATTTATCTAATGCAACCAATCATTAACATTAAGATTATTACAGTTTAACTAAAACGCATTAGTGTTTAGATACATTAAAAAATTTTAATAAAGAAAATTAACCAAGTACAAATTAAATATTCAAACTTAGACTTTTATAACTTTAAATTATTAATAAGTTTTTTGTTTAAAGTAATACAAAAAGTATTTTAAAATTGAATTTTTATATAAACAAAGTCCATAAATTGGGCAAAAAATAATATATTAATTTAAACTTCAAAGAATTAATACTTTAATAATTAATCTACAAGTTTAATTTATTAAATAATCTCACTTTAAGGTTGTATTAACTTTTAGCCCGATTTACAGATTTTGTTACATATATCAAATTAAATTTTTATTAGTCACATGAAACTATTTGTGAATTATAACTTTTTATTGTTTTGACAATATATCAACTTTTAAATATTTTTAAAATTTTGATTTTATTATTGAATTTTGATTTTAAATTTTATATAAAATAATTTGATTAACATTTAATAAACTAAATACTAATTAAATCTTTTATGCCTTTGAATTATCTATGAATTAATTAAACATAAAAAATGTAAAAATGTAGTGCTTTTCGTAGTTAACTTAGAATTACTCATTAATAAGATTAACAAAACTGGAGTTAGAGCTTCAAGTATTGGCCAACATTTGACTGTCAATTTTAAGGGCAATTTAATATAATTTAAATTAATACAACAATATCTAAACTAAATTTAGTTTATATTAAGTTGATTTAATTGTATTTATACTAAAAACATTTATTAATTTAAAAAAAAAAATTTAGCTTATAAAAATATTTATTTTTCAAAATAAGTTTCGGTTTAATTTTTGCCAAGTTATTATAATTATGGAATATATGTTATTAATAGTTTTTTTTAATTATAATTTTATTTTATTACAACTTTTTTAATGAGATATACTTTTATTAAATTTTTAGATAAGAATTAGAGTTTAAACTTGTCAAAAAGTTGAAATGAAATAAAGGCTATCTGAAAAGAACTACTGATAACTACTGTATATCCCCCATTGACTAACCTTGTTCTTTAATTATTTAATTGTACATTTCGAAATATTTAATAAAATTAAAACTTTTAAGCTTTAATTATAAACTTTTTGTTTTTCTGAGTTTTTAATCAGATATCAAATCATTAATTGACTCAAACATATCTTTTGGGAATTCAATATTTAATCTTCAAAACAAAAACATTTTTTAATTATTGTTAATTATAAAATTTTACAAATAAACAAAAATACAATTAATAAAAATTTGACTCGTTATTTATAAAAACTAAAACTGTTTAAACTAAAAAAGTAGACAAGGTAAAACCAGTCTTAAAATGCATTTAGCTCATAAATTGTATTACAGAAAAGAGTCTTTTGAGTCAATGAATCAAATGTTTGAGAAATCTAAAACTGTTAACAAACAATTAAAACATAATGCAAGAATTTGTTTCTTAACTTTATACACAAACAATTGTTGACTTTAAACTAGAAGTAATTTCTGGGCTGTTTTGATCAGTAACTTCTGATCTTTTTCAACAAAATTGTTTAAATAAAACACAATTTGTATTTTGCTGATACTTAAGAGCGGACAGTGAGGAGAGAGTGTAATATGATATTCGCTTATAATTTAGCTATGTTTTAGTGTATGTATGCAAATTGGAGGCTAATATGATGAAAAGTAATACCAATTTGTAATTATTTTTATTTATTTTAAATTCTGTACTTAGACACAGCCCTGCCACAGAACAGTTTAATTAAACTTATATAAGCTTGGTGTTTTAAAATTTATTACTGTAAGGATAATTGATAAATGTTTGTTTAAAATTTTAAAATATTTTTATTTATTTAGAATATTTGCTTTAAATGTTTTAATGGTATGCTTTAAATATTTTATTTTACTTTTTTTTATTAGTTTTAAATACATTATTTTTTGTTTAAAAGCCTTTAATAAAATATTAGTTTAAAAATAAATTGTATTTTAATGTCTTGAAAGTTGCATAAAAAGTATTTATTGTTTTTTAATAAGAGCGCTATTAAAAACAATTTTGGGTTATTTTAAATTATTGATTTGATTTGTATTAAATTATCTAAATAAAAAACGGTACTATAAATATTGTATAAATGAATTTACATTTTAAAAAATTATTAAATATATTGACTGCACTCTAACTAATGTAGTAATGCTCTTAAGTTTATGCATTACATAAAAAGACATCTCATTTCTAAAGTTCAAACGAAAGGTTTGTTGAAATATACATTAAATTAAAAAACGAATCAAACAATTGTTTTTCAGACAGAACTAAATTTATTTGAAAATATATAAATTAAATTATTTTCTTGTTTTCATCAATTTTTAGTTATATGAATACTTAAAATAATACGGAATGCGTAGGAAATTGATAAAACAGTTAAAATCGTAAAATTGAAAATATTTGAAAACTTTTCAAATTGAATGTCAATTAAAGTCATCACTACTACGACTGTACTATTGTATTGTTTATTAAAAATTTTATATAAAAATTTTTGTTTGATAATTCCCACATCAACAGCAAGCAAAATTTTAAGCATTAAATCTCTTAAGACTTAGTTTCTGATTGGAATTTTATATTTTATTTTTGAAAAAAGCAAATAATATATAATTTTGTCAGTTTAGCGAAGGAAGGAATATAACTGCAAATAGAAATAGTTTCTGGAAATAAAATCTAAAATTTATTTATTATTAAGCATAAATAACGTAATTATTTAAATTTAATTTTATAAATTATTTCTTTTTAAATATTTGGTTTTAAAAAATTACTTAATTTTTTAATTTGTTATTTCGATAAATTAATAATTTTTTAATTAAAGTAAAACAAATAAATTATTTTAAATCTTATGTTTAAGTCTCACATCATATGACTAAATATCACTTGCTTGTTTTAAAAATTTGGTAACTACTTTTTTCAAACTATTTTTTTCAGTTTTTTTTCTTTTATTAAATTTAAAATTTTTTAAATTGAATTTAAATTAATTTTAATTAAGTAATCATTGTTTAGGAAATTAATTTATAATTTAAGGAATGTATCATAAGATTTTCCACTTTTTTAAAAGCACAAGCGCGCGCTTATCTCTTTGATGTGATAAATGAATTTGTGCTTGGTTTGTTGAAGAACTATTTGGTTTTAAATATTTTATTTTTAAAAAAGTCATAAATTCATTTGTTTAGATATGACAGTATTTGAAAGACAAGTTATACCAAAAAAAAAATGTTTTGCATTTTTATAAAATACTGTCGATTATTTATGTTGAAACTAATCTTAAAACTATCTTAAAACAATCACTGGACCAAATTTTTACAATATATTTTGGGCTCTTATGTAAGAAAACTCTAGGCTTTTAAAAATATACTTTTTTTGTTTGTTAATAATTGAACAAGAAAAGTTTAATAATTATCTCAAAAATTTGCCTTACTTAAGCAAATCTATAATTAATGCATTCAGATTCGGATTCGTATATCGAAACAAATGAATTTATAACTTTTTAAACTCAAATAGATTTTCGACAAAACAAACAAATATTCAATTATCATATCAAAGAGATAAGCCCATGCTTGTGGAAAAATTTAAGGTTTAATTCTTAATTTAAAATTTTAATTCATTTAATATCTAATAACCAAATATCGAAAAACCCTGGACAGTAAAATAAATGTATAAATATATTTGTATATATGTAAAGCCGGTCTAAAACACTAGTAATACGCAAATACATAAAATACATTAATTTTTCAATACATTAAAAATATAGATTAAACGTTATGAATGTATAAAATTCCGCTTTAACTTTGAATTGTTTTTATGACCCAAACATTCTCGATATCTTCTTATAACCAAAGTCTATAACTTTTATTATTTGGCAATTTTGTTTACAAAATGCCCATTATAATTTAAATTATTTAACTTTTAAAGTTTTTTAGTTTAATATTTCAAATATTTTATTACTCATATATTTGTTTAGGGATTTCTAAATTTTACTTTAATATGTTTTTATGGCCATTAAAAAAATATTAAATTAATAATTTGTAATCAATTTTATGCATTATTAGTTTAGAAAGCGTCAAAGATTAACAAGGTTCATTTATCAAACAAGTGATTTTAGAGAAAATATTTTTAATTTTAGCCGCTCTGCTTATAAAGGGTTTTTAAAAAATACCCAAAAGAGCAACAGTTCTAAGAGTTCTATAAAGTCTAAATCTAATTTTAAAAAAGTGTCTAAAGAGTTTAACTTAATTTTAAATTACCTAATTAGTAATTGGTAAATAAATTAAGTTAATTTATTTAGCAGCAAAATTTACAACAACAACAAAATATTTAAACTTTATATCTAAACACAAATTTGTTAAAATTGGCTAAATTTTATTATTATCTGATGGCTAAATAATTTTGACTCACACTGTATAAATATAGTGTAAATTACAGATACAATGTAAATAGTTTTAGCAAAGTTTAATAACACAAACTTAATATAATTAATTAGAAATAATGTTTATCTTTATCTCGGTTTTTTAATTGTTGTTTGAAGAACAACCTTGCAAATTTGATTTAAGCCAAGATAAACAACGTTCCATGTTATTAAGCTAGCATGGATTATATTTTATTATAACTCAATAATTTTTTATACAATCTACTCTAATTGAGATATTTAATAGTAATATAATATACAATAAATCTTAACATTATAATAAAATCAATTTGAGTTCTCATTATAATTTTTAGGTTCGGTTGACAATACAAATAGATTTTAATAACAATTTTTACAAAATCCTATTTATTTGATACCTATTATTGTCAACATTTTCGCTCCAATAAACGATTTTATTGATAAGAATATGTGAATGTGTTGTAACGTAAAAATCGTTTTAAATTGAATTTTACACAAAAAACGATTTTTTTTACTTATGGTCAACGAAATATAATAAAGGATTTGAGCTAGAGTATTTTCTTTTTTTTACAAAAATGTTTTTAACAGTTAAACAAAATTAACTTAAACTTGATTGTTATATAAGAAAAGTTACAATTATTAAAATTTTTAAATTGTTAAAATTTTAATTACCAAATAAAATGAGTAATTTTTGAATGACTTATTGGGTTGACTTCAACTACTTTAATTTGAAATGCTAAGTTTTTCTTAATACCTTGACATTGTATTTGTTATTCAATTATTTTATTAAAAAAATAGTTCATACTACAATATTAACTTTACTATAGAATTTACTAATTTAGCAATATAATTTTAAAAACTTAAAGTTACTAGCAAGCATCATGGTTAAAGTTTCATGGGTTACTAATATTAATAAAATAGAAGGAAATTATTGGAAAAAGAATAATATTTACATTATTTTATTTTTATTGCTTTTAAAATTGTGAGGTTCTCAAAATAAACTAAAATATCTCATAACATTTTTTTTCAAAAAGTTCTTCATTATATTTTGCAATATTTTGATAATTTTTAATATGCG
This sequence comes from Belba bartosi, assembly GCA_034693685.1. Classification (NCBI taxonomy): domain Eukaryota; kingdom Metazoa; phylum Arthropoda; class Arachnida; order Sarcoptiformes; family Damaeidae; genus Belba; species Belba bartosi. The sequence goes on from JAQFXP010000496.1 coordinate 11,807, forward strand.
TGTTTTAAATTTTATTTGAAACAATATTAAACTATAAGCGCTTTAAAAATTGCAGTATATAAGAGATTCAAAATGTGTTAATTTGTTGTTTTAAATATAATATATGAAACAAAACTTTATATAAATATAATAAATGTTTAATAATATTATAATGAAAGCCAACAATTTTAATAATGGGCTAAACTTTTTATTGTTTAAACAAAAGTACATCATACTAAAGATAAAAAATAAAAATTTATTAATAGTAAATATTATATAAGAAATTTGTGATTAACTTTAATAAAGTCATCAATTTTTATATAAAAACTGATTAAATCATTTTAATAGCTCTTTATTTGCATTCATTTCAATGTTTATGCAGTTATTTATAAATTATGAGAACATAAATATCATAATGGGTTTTAAAATTTTATATTTCATAAATTAATATTTAATTTTATGGTTAGCTAAAATCTATTCTGATTTTTAAAAAATGAGAGTATTAGACAAAATTAGAGCTAAATTTGGTATAAAAATAGATTATTCAATTAAATAAGTGCAGTCCAGTCAGATCTAGTTAAATTGCAATATTAGCTAGAATAAATACATCACCTATAATTTATATTATAAATTAAACTTGTGTATTGTTTATGTAACTAATTTGGCTAAAATATTTAAACCAATAAGCTAAAAATAGTAAGTTATTTTTAAAACTAATATTTTAACATTCTAAAGCAAATTTAAAAAATAAGTTTTCTAATAAAAAACAACTAGCATTTCAAAAATATCAAATAAACTATTATTTTACAGTTTGTACTTATTGCAAAATTAAACTTAAACACTCTTGTTTTTAAGCAATTCATTAATTTTAAAACAAATTTATTAAACAATTTTGTTAAACTGTATATAAAAAATAATTAATTATTAGTCTCAAACTGTGCATAAATTTTCAAAAAACACTATAAAAGATAAAACATGTTTAGTTGGTATCTGTTTTGGTCGGAGTAAACGATTTATGTACTCTTTAATGATAGCCATAAACGTGAAGCAGAACTAAGTACTCATTAATTTGGTTTCAACAACAAGTTAACGGTCAGACACTTTAACAAAACGATTAATTGATTAAATTTTATGTTAAAATATAAGTTTTAAAAATAACCATTTTTTACAAATGCTGTATATTATGTTATTTACTAAATTTTTTAAAAAGTTATTTATTATTTATTACTTAAAATAGTGGGCTGTTAATTCTTATTGGCAAACAGTCACTACTAGCAAATTGAACATAGGGGTTTCTAAAATACAACAAGTGCGTTACATAGTAAGTTAAAATACTACTGCAATTACAAATTACTAATGATGTGGGTAATGACTGTAGGTGTGGGTAACTTAAATAAATATCTTTTAACTTGTAGTATTTAAATTTATTGTGCAACAATTAAGTCAAGTTTAGTTTGTCCAATATATTTTTAATAAAAATTTAATTTAATTTTTTTAAATACTTTAATTAATTTTCAAATGCCAATATTGTCTTACACTCAAGTATACACAATTTAGATTAAAACAAGACTGAGCAGTATGATCTTAATACATTTTCAAAAGTAGATTTGCTAAATCACACTTGCTAGATCCTCATATAAAACTATATATCTTCAATCTTGATTCCAATTTGTGTATTTCTAAATTCAATTTGCCAAATTCTCAAACTAAATCTATATACAGTTGGTTTTTTAAAACTAGTACAAAAAAGTTTATATTTTGTAAAACAAATTATTTGCAACTATAACATTTACATTTGATATTTGATCACTCACTTCTCTTTATTGACAAACAAATTTTATCACTACTCGTTAATTATTATTTATCTTATATATTAAGCTTTACTGATTTGCGATTAATATTCTCACATATTTTTTTTAACAAATTATATTATATATCAATTTAGAAAGGGGGTCTTTAAGGTAAAAATAGATATACAATTTTTTTTAATGTACAGCTTTGATGCCCAACTCAAATTAAAAATGCTAAGATTCTTATTATAATTTGTGTTCAATTTTTACTACAAAACTTTGCTGAATGAGATTTGTAAATAAATAAACTACGATAATTAATCAATTAAAAATAAAAAACAAAAACATTGTTACTCTTATTTAACTCTATTTCTTAATAATCAAAGGTTTTATTCTAAAAATTAATACGTTGCTTTTGTCTTGATCATCTGATTAACAATTTCTTATTCTCATACATTGTGTGTTTGTTTGTTTACATAAGCAAATCCTATCCTCAATTAATTGTAACCTTATTTGCGATTGTTTTCTATTATGAATTTTATGTTCCGAATGTTTAACTCGTGACTATAAACTTAGTATAGAAAACGTAAGTAATAATTGACTCTAGGAGTCAGAGTTGGGCATCAGAGATGTACAGCAGAGAAACGCAACATCTCATAGTTTAAAAGAGTTGATTAATAATTTAACTGTTTGCTAAACATACAAAAACAATATATCTGCATGGTTCAAAACTTGACCTTGGGTGACCAAGCAGATATACTGTTTTTGTATGTTTAACAAATGGTATAAAAGTTAACAAACATTTTGATTTCTTATCTTTTGCGTTTCGCTGATGTACAGCATTAAAATTCAAATTGTACTAAAGGTTAATATAACATAGACTTTATAACACTTCTTTTGTCATAAGAAGTTAAAAGTCTAATATTTATTCTTGCTTTATTTTTATATCTAGCTTGTAATTATTTTTACAAATTGCAGTAAATTTCTTGCATTTATTAACTAATTTTAAAAATAATTGTTTTAATGAAGCAATTTATATTTATATAAACAACGGCTAAGTTCAAAAAACTTTTTTAGATGAAAGATGAGACAAGCTGATCGATATTTGTTATATTGCAAAAAAAGTTGATTTGTCAGTCAAGTTGTACTTTAGAAAAGTAATTCACAATTCGCATACAAATATCATAATAAGCATAAGTTTGTGAAAATGCTATAGAGTTTATGCATAAGAATATTGACAATTACGAGATTGAGAGCTACAAAAACAATGAAAATAAACATTATTCTCTAGATATCCCTTAGGACTCTTACGAGTTAGACATTTCCATATAAGTTATGAAATAAAATAAATTACATTTACATCAACAGTCCAATGCTTTTATTAACAAGCAAAATTTTTGTGACGTTACAATGAAATATTATTTAAATTGTTTCTAAGAGAAAATACTTTATAAATAATGCAAAAAATTAATTAAACTTTTGTTTAATTTTAGTTGGGCACAATTTAAACTAAATTATTTGAATAATTTTATATGCCTTCCTTATGTATGTCTTCTGTGCAGTACTTTCTATTGTAAGCTTTACTGCCACACGCGTTAACCAAAGAATTGCACAGAAGGCATACATACAATAAGTTTGATAATATAAAAACTTTGCTAGTAAGTATTTATATTTAACTTTAAAATTTTAAATTTTATTTGTAAAATTTAGCCACATAATATATGTAAAGTTTTAATTAGCTGAAATTAATTTCAATTAGTTTTAATAAAATAATTCTAAATGTTATTAAAATTAATTAAGATTTTTTCAAACGTATGTTTGATGTTTTTAAATAATTTTTAATTTTTTGTTAATTTACCCTTATCATTTTAGTCTTACAAAAACAGTATTTGTAAAAATTATTGTTTAAAAACATGTTCTAGACTTCAGTCTGCCAAAAAGTGAATTCCGAATTCACTTTAGTACTTCAAAGCATTACGTTTTCAAATAAACTTTATTGCTTTTCATATACAATATTACAATGAATGGAAAATAGAAAGAATAGACAAATAACACGATGCAAACAAAAAATATTTTTTAATGCAAAAAATTTATATTAGATTATATAATTTAATTTAATTAAATAATTAAAACGAAAATTTAGTTAAATGAATGCAAACCTATAATCAAATAGATTGGAATTCAATTAAAAATCAAAACAATTTGCATTCAATTGTTTTTACAAATAATTATATTTTAATAGTCTTTTGCAACTAATTTAAAATCAAATCAAACAAATTATAGCAATTTATTCCAAAATAGAAATTGTTATTAAAAATATTTGTTGTGATTCGTAAATATCTTTAATTTGAAATGATTTTGATGTATGACTCTTATGAAATTAACATGATAAAATGATCAACTCATAAAGTATAATTAAATTTTACAATTTATAATTAAAATTTAACGCGGCAATTTTGAAATCTGGCAGCCGCTATTCTAGACCAACTATTATAACTGCTAATCGTTGATGTCTTTAATAATAGGCTTAAAAGTCTTGAAAATGCAATGATATGCTATTCTATGCTATGCTGTATATAAACATATATTTGTTGAGAATCTTGCTGTTACTTTATTTAGACATTTAAATAAGTTAATTTTTATATTTACTTATGTATTGTATAGAATTGGAATCAATTGTTGGACCTATAAAGTGATCAGTGATTGACTCAAAACTGGAGAATTGAATTAGAGAAGAGATTAAGAAAATAGACAAAACATAATGCTTTTAAGACTCTCTCATTTACTAACAATTCTATGGGTTTTTCTTTCCTGTTATTATTCACATGAGTTATCGACAATAGACCGAAATAGACCGAAACCATCAATAAATTCGCGACAAACTATTGAATGCCATCGACGGGAATACACGTTCAAAGCCACCCGAACTGACTCTAACGGACGGCAATGTTGGGAATACATCACTGCTATGTCCTGTTGGGGTCGCTGCGACTCCGGAGAGGTTTGTCTTCATTTGCTTTTTATTTGCTTTTATTTGTTTTCTTAATTATAATTAACATAGTGTTCGGTACAATATACGTACAAGTTAATATATAAACAGTATAGAAATATACTGGAATATACTATATTTTTGCATTCTATTTGAATTCTTAAAGTTTTTATTTGAAAACTTAAACTTTTAATTATTATAATTTTTTAAACGAAATATTTACTTAACAATTGTTAAAAAAATTAATTTTTACTATATTTTTAAAATGGAAACTAATATTTTGAATAAAATTACAAATTATAAAATATTAAACAAAAAAAAAACAATAAATTGCTCCAAAAAAAAATTAATTAAAATTTTGTTTGTATTTCCAAATTAAAAATTAAAGTTTTTAAATATATTCTTTATGAAGATATGCAAAGCACCCAATATGTCCAGTGCTTTGAGATATCGAATATGGGTCAGCATTTAGGTTCTGAAAAGACATTAAGAATATAGTTAACGTTTATTCATATAAATCAGATTACTTGTCTAGCGCTACTCAGTAGCATTTTAGATAAATATAACGAAATAAGAATTAAAACAATAATTAATATAAATTCAGCTTGCTTGGGTATAAGACGAGACACTGGTGTTCTGCAACGGATGCACAGTTGACGTAAATCACGTATTGAACTGCTTATCAATGTCTAACTACACATAAACTACTCTAAGTCTTAGTATTATAAGTTGTAATGATTTATAGCATTAAAATGTAAATTAATACAAATTATAACTTTTAGAAAAAATACAATATATAATTATTTTTTGAATTACAAAAGTGTATCTGGCTATTGCTTACATTAGCATTAAAATAATTTTACAATTTATTTAAAAATATATTTATTTTGAAGTAAATTAATATTTTATATAAAATAAGCAAAACTTTTTCATTTTAAATTTAAAAGTTATTTGATTTTTAAAAAATAAATTTAATTAAATAAATTTTATCCAATAAAGTTTAAAATTTAAAACTTTTATATGTTTTTATAATCGGTATAAAATATTCTGTTAAACAGATTTATAATTTTTTGTTTAATAAAAATTATAAAATTTTTAGAAAATATACAAGTTAATCTATATTTAATTTTATTATATAGCAAAATTATTTTTTAATTTTAAAATTTATTAATACAGATGATATAAAAGTTATTTTAGCGCCACTTACACTTTAAAACAAATTTATTAAAAATAATGCATGCTTATTATCAATTTGTTTATAAATTTAATATTAAAATTTAAAAGCATAAAAATTTTAATATATATATATATATATAATTTGCATTAAAGTTTAATTTATAATGAATTTATAAACAACTCACACAGTATTAAGACATATCATTCTACTATGCAGTAGAAATTTTAACGTTTATTGCATTTTTGCTTATTATAACTTAAACTATAATATAATTTGATTTAACATTAATTTGATGTAATTTGATAAAACATTATTTCTGTAAAGTTTTTATTTTATAATGTTTGCTTTACTTTTGTCAAGAGAGTTTTAATTTGGATGACATTAAATGCCTTGCATTTGCATTAAATATAATATAAATTAATATTAAAAATATTTTAAATTTTAAATTTTAAAAACTTTTTATTTATTTTTAAAAAAAAAATTTAAATTAATTTATAGATAAAATAAAAATTATTATTTATTGTTTGTAAAGCATGTTTATTAAAAATAATTAAAAATTTGTTAATTTATCTAAATTTAAATTTATGTTTTAAAACAAACAAATATAAAATAAAAATTTAGTTAAAAAAATTAATATAAAATAAATACAAATTTTAACTTAACTTGAGTGTTTGCAGTTCTCAAGTTGATTTTAAATTGAAATATGAATTTAAATTTTCTAAAAATAGCTCAATTTAGTGAAAACACTTAACATAAATTCTGATTATTTTGCCCAGAGTCAATTGTTGACTTTTTATTTTAATCTGACCAGCTCTAAGCGAGGGAGTTCTAATCAAATCTACATAGTCAAACTTTGTTGGCAATAAAATTCAGCTCTAATTTGTGCAATAAATGTGAAACCTTTTAAGTATAATATATAACTTTTTTCATAATTTCTAAATATAGAAACGAATGTTTTGTTTTAATTAAAATCGATTCGTCGCTCAGTTTTTCAACAACAAAAAAATTAAGGAATAAAATGTACATTTATTTAATATTTGAATTGTTTATTGAATTTCATATGACCTGCCGCTGGCTTTTTGGAAAATATGAATTAATTTTTGTTTATTTTGCTATATTTGACATAAGAAATAGAGATTGAAAATATTTGATTAACTAGTTTGACTTAAGAAAAATTATAGCACAATATTAAGAATAAATGTTATCTTATATAAGCTAGTGTAAATACAGACATGTATTTAACTCTAAAGACAAAAATTATAACTAATATTTTGTTCACAAAATTTCTTTCACTCTCTTTCTTCAAAAAGATATTCTGATGCGTGAATGTCATCAAAAGAAACACTTTTTATGAGCGCATTAAGGCTTGAAATCAAAATATTTGTTAACAAAATGTTTATTAGAAAAAGAGCATGAGCAAGTACAGTATCTCAAAATATGATAAAACTTCAAGAAATAATTTTTATTTTAAATTAAATTTTAGTTAATAAATGCTTAAATAAAAATTTTAGTATTTTAGCTCAAATTTATAACAATTTAACAATTAATTAATTAGTGTTACTTGAATATATTACTTGTTTATACATAATAGTCTAATAATAGTATAAAATCAAACTAGTTAAATATTAATGAAGGCGACATTAATATCTAAAAACGTTTTTAAAACTCATTTAATTAAATAAAATATCTTAAAATAATAAATTATTAATTATTAATAAATAACATTAATTTTTTTAATTACACAAAAATAATCAATAAATTAAAAAAAATAATTAAATTAATTAAAATTTGAATTGAGCAGATAGCGGACTGGAGGTTCCCCTATAAGCGGTCGTTCCACCCGGTCTGCATTCAGGAGAAGATGCAAATCCGAAGAATACGACTGAAACACTGCGATCCGGACTCACCGCCCGATCTCAGGTACTACGAGTACTCCGAAGCGCTTACTTGCATCTGTCAGTTCTGCCAAACCTCTTCGGCCAGTTGTGAAGGCGTCCCTTCCATCGGCACTCGAGCGCCATAACCACTAACAACTCCCCGACCGACACACAGACCAACATATATTCAAATGTTTCGATTCATCAAAAGTTTCCTTCAGTAGTGGTTTGGTTGATGACAGCGCCCGACCATAACCGACAACAAACTTATTTTGACTTTTTCTAAATAAGGCTCTTTAGCTCTATTCTACCTCCAGTTCTCTTCCATTGTCAATCTGGTTCGACTCACACTCACTCTCATCCCCAGACCATCAAACATACAAACCTATACATAATGACACCATCATACAATCTATTCACTTCTTTTCTTCTCTCTATTCCCAATCTCTCTTCATTCCCTCTATTCCCTCCCCTTCATCTCTCTCCCTCTCTCTTTTCTCCCCTCTCTTTCCAAATCTCTCAAATAATAGATTATTGATTTATGTAAAACACGATTAAATTGTGCCTAATCTGAGAAAAAGTTTATTTAATAATAAATTAACATCAATTGAACGACCCTTCGTCTACTATCGTCTACTTGCGTCTACTTGCGTCTACTTTCGCCCACTTCGCCCACAATCGCGTAAACAGTTTAATACGAGTTATATATATTAGTTATATATTTAGCTAAACTAACGGTATGTCAAGATTTGTCGACTAAATCCTTCCTCTGAGAAACCACAGCTCAACTCATCTCAACACTCGAACACTCGAACACTTTGACCGATAGTGAGCTCTTATTTGTATTGAGAAGTCTTTCAATACTTCGAAAGCAATATTCGCGGAATAAAAGTTCTCAATAGACGACAACATCCACTATAATGTTAGAGCACTTTACCTAATATTGATCCGAATGTGAAGCTCATTATGAGTTTGTATATTGTATTATAAAAACATATTTAATGATTATTTCGAGATTTATAATTGGATTCCATAGACGAATAAATAAATAAATCGTTTCAATACTTTGATTATTTAATTTACGTTTGTTTTAAATTTCTATCTTTTTTTAATCAAATGTGTAATAAGTTTCCGTAAAATCCAATATAGAAATCATATTTAATAATGTTATTAATATAATTTTTTTATTTAAACAAAAATTACAATAAAAATGTTTGTATAGAAAAATAGTTTGAATTTAAAATTTTGCTTTCGATTATAAAATAAATTTTTGAATAAGAATTGTCAATAAAAGTATAGATAATTAAGTTTACGAAACTTTACTCGATTTGTTCGGTTATCTTATTTTTAAGTCATGTATTTGTAAGCGACTATTGGTAGCACTGCTGACGACCGCATAAATCACAAACACTCAGTACTTTGAAAACTGAATAAATACTCATAAAAATGTAAATTTGATCATTTTTCTCAACACACTAATAGATAAACAATTATTCGTTTGACTTCAATATTATATTTATTTATTTTTAAAATATTATTGTTTTTCTCATTTCTTATAAATAGCTTAAATTTTCTTCGTTTGATGTAAAACATTACTTCATTTTCTTTTAGAAAAATATTTGAAAATTTTTGAAATAAATAAATAAAAATAAAATTTATTGATTTATTAATTTAAAAATTTAACTTTATTTTACTTATAAATACTTTTATAAAAATAATTAAAAGTAATATAGAAATTAAAATGAAAAAGATAAAAATTTTTATTACAAATTTTTAAAATAAAATAAGAAACAAAATTATTAAATAATAAGTAGGTTGTGTCCAGAGTAATTTTTTTAAATAATTAGTTTAATTTTATAACAAAAATAATAATAATAAATTGTTTCTCTTAGTCAGATACATTTTAAAAATATTCTTTTGTTATAAATAACATTATTGCTGTAATTTTTAAAATTTTTATTTTATTTATCATTAGAAATTTATAAGGAGGAGGAAAATAGCCAAAAATCTTCTTAATTTTAAACATTATCATTTATTTCTTTTAGTATTTTATCCACACAGAGATATCTTTTCTCTAGGTTTAGTATGCCGCCTTTAACTGCTGGCAAATTTTTTAAATTAGTAGATCTTTCTTAAATTGGTACCAAATTCAGTTAAATTAATTAAATTTAGTTTAAATCCTGTTTAAATCTAATTAAATTGTGTAAAATTTAATCATAAATATATGGAATTTTAGAGTGTTTTTAGAAAAATCCTTTCCCTGATTCAGCTATACATCTGCCAACCCTATAAACCTCTGCCTATTATTAAATGTATATTAAATTTATTTTTATACTTAATTGGTAACTGCAAAAATAAAAAATTACAACAAAAATTATTTACATTGTATAGACAAGTATAAAATTTCAATTTGATTTACTTATTTAGAATTATTTTCAAATTGTCAATAAATATAAACTTTTAATATTATAAACCCTAAAAGTAAAATCTAATATGCTATATTTTTAAAATTCTCAATTTTTACACAAAAGGCATCTTTTTAGTTGTTTTAAAGTTATTATTAGATAAAAATGAAATAATTTAAAATAAAAATAATAAAATAGTACAGTATAATTAATCCAATTTAAAGATAATGTAAATATTGTTTTAAATTAGCTTTACTTTTTTTGTTGTGACAAGACACATTATATTGCAAATAACAATTAACAAATAATTTATTTTGTATATAAAATTAATTTATTTGTTTAAATAAATTTATAATAATAAACAAAAACAAAGTTTGTTTAAATTAAACGTTAATTGTTTTAGTTGTTATTATTTAGAAAATAATTTAAAATTAAATTTTTGCAGTTTTTTAGTTAAAATTATCAAATTTGTCTTTAATTTAAGTTAAGTTTAATTAAATTAAAAATAATTAATTTTATTCTTGCCTATATCAACAGCAAATAATTTGAATAAAGAAAATTATATTGATTATATTGTCTTTCCACTTTATCCACAATAAGTTATCATAACTTTCTTCGACAGCTTTGTCTTCAAAAATATGTTTCATATAATGCAAAAGTGTTTCATTAAAACTAAACTTTGAATCGAATGCACTTTGAGTTGTCGTATGTTTTGTGTAATTTTTACATTTATTTTTTGGCCACATTTTTGTTAATCATTTTTATATTTACTTAAAGATGATATTATTTTGATGATATATTTACTTTATAATGCATGAAACTGTAAGGAAATACGGTAAATATTTATATTTACTATTTAAACAAATAGATCAATTATTGTTTTCTACAATTTGATACTTTGAATACAGTATTTACAGTACTTATAACCTACGCTATGCTATGCGTGCATTAAAAACTGATGACTTATAAACGATTGTTAATTATAAGCGATTTACTTATAACCGAAGCCTTTAACATTATCAGTCCCATATACGCTACCGGTGCTTATAAAAGCGTTTACTTATAACCAACTGGCTTATAAACGAATGTTTGTATATATTTATTTAATTAGTTTTTAATCATAAAATTATTTTATATTTTTAGCTATTTATGAATTCAATAAAAGTAACATAAAATTTATTCAATTATAATAAATCATAGAAAAAGAGAAATAATAGAAACTCGCCTATTTCTACAATACCTACACACCTACACTTAATTTAAATATCTAATACAAACAACAATTTTATTATCGGTATATATATCGTAAAAACGGTTGAATTTATAATATGATATCAGAGTTTCGCCCAAAACTGTTTTGCTATAATAAAAAAAATTAAATTTCATTCAAATTCTTTATTATTATATCAAATATTTCAAAGCCTTATGATTAGAGAGTTTGCTTTTCGGTCCAAAATTACAATATCCTTATAAATAAACCCCCGGTACAGCTTTAACTTAAATTAATTTAGTGTCTTAAAACTTTAACTTGATAATTATATACTCAATCTTGCAATATTTAAGCTTAGAACAAGTATAAATTATATTTTGTTAAAAATAAAGTATAAATCAAATTGAGTTAAGATATAAAACAACTTTTTATTTTTTATTTTATACCGAAAGCCAAACCCTCTGCTTATCATTTATACGGTATTTACATAGAAATGTCAGAAATTACTTTTATTAATAACTTTTTGACAACTTATATCTTATTGTATATTGCACAAATTGTCAGATATTATAAATTATGAACTTATTACTTCAGTAAAAGCTATTTAATCTGTTTTAAAGTAAAATTCTTAAAAATAATTTGGCAAAACTAATGGAGAATTAAAAAGAAAATAGAAAGTTAAAAGTTGCTCTATCTTTAATTTGTATTTTTGTTCTTATTTTAATATCAAATTATATGTAGGAAAATAATTTTAAAACAAGATAGAGCAAATTAAGTTGCCTTTACATGTCTACAATAATGTTAAAATTGATGATTTGATAATATCAATAAAATAAAAATAGTATCCAATGTCTTATTTAGTTAAATACTAAAAAACAATTTTAAATTGCATTTATTACTCAATTAACTCTAATTATAGGACAAATAGATTAAATCAATTTATTCATTCATTCAATATTCAACTAATTCTAAATTAAAGTAATAAAAAATTTTTGTAAACTAAAAATAAATTTAATTTTAGTCATCGGAATTAATTTCGATTTAATTTTTAAAATATAGAAATTAATTTAAATACTATTTTGTTTTGCACATGCATAAATAATTTTTTCATTTATAATCAGTTCATTTGTCTATAATTTATCTATAATTAGTAGTAAAAAGTCATTCAGATATGAAATTTGAGCGGAATTTCTACTATTTTACTACAAATGTACTAAAATAATACTCGACTTGTATTCATAACTACAATAATATTTTTTTATCCTGGATCAATTAAACAAGAACGTGATCTACATTAGATTATTATTATATCTGACACCTTTTACATAAAGTTTGACTTTTTTACACAAATTTATACATTCGATACATTTTGAGACTATATTTTGAACAACTATTTTGTGTTAAACTACTAATAAAGTTATTATATGTCTATATCGCGCCTACGCTTGCATTTCAATGCACAAAACGTGTAATACATTTATATATTTTATTTCCAAATCATTTCTCACTCTAAGCTTTCATTGTTATTAATAATAGTTTTAGTATTTGTCGATATAGTTCTAGTTAAATTAATTATTGCATAGGCTATTAAGACTAGAGTTTGTTTAAATCAATTACTTAAAGAAATTTTTTGTTTTTGAAATTTTATCTTTAAATAAAATTAAGAAAACTTTGAATAAAATTTTTCGAAATTTATTAACGAATTTAATCTAAACAATAACCTCATTGTTTGTGTTGATTAAAACACATGAAAATATCTGATTTAATCAGAATAAACAAAAACAATACAAAAAATCGATTTTTATTAATGAATAAAACAAAAGTTCTCTATTAATAGATATTCTGAATAAATGACTAGAATTTCATTGAAATGACAAAATCATAGGAATATTGTTTGGTTTGTGTTTACCGATTGACTAAATAGAGAAAGACATAAAAACAAACTTCACTTTCTTTAGCAAATCAATAGCTAAGTAAAAGTGTTGTTCATTAAGGATATGTCGAGTATTCATATAAAAGCGTCAAGATACATTCGGGATCTATTAATCAAAAGATTTTATATTAAATTTTCTGCAATTTATTTATTACTTCATAAACCGCTTTAGAAGGGCTCAGAAAATAGAATTTCATCATTTGTTACATTGAAGATAACATAATCTTCTTTTTTATCTCACTATTGGTTTAGAAATTTATATTCTTTTGTTCTTTGAGTTAGATTTTCTAAAAATATATTTTGTTCTATATATTGCAAATTTATCACATCTTTCAGACTTAATATTGATAGTTACAGCTATTTATAATTAAGGGTTTATTAAAAAATTTTGATTTTGCAAAAGTTTAAGTGTCTTTAATTTTTGATTTAATATAATACAGTATATCCCGCTTATAACAAACAATTGGGTTTTTGTAACCATTTGTTATCGTGATTTGTTATATACTTTTCACTTTATAAAATATTTTTAAAACAACTAGGCCTTTCTGTCTACCTGTGACTCCCAGTAATAGATCCCCGGACTGTTTATTTGATAAGTTTCTACTATTTGCTTTTAATATCAATACAGTATAAGAAAAGAAATTTTAAAATATTTTTATTTTAAAGCCTGTAATGAAGTATTGAATACATAACTAAATTGCTCTCTAATTTAATGTGTGTCCGATCTGACGCAAAGCGTAGCCCCTGTAAAGTCAAGACCTATGCCTTTAATAGTGCAATTGCGTAGTGTTATACACCCGACCGCAGGATTAAATATTCGGTTTTTAGTAGAGCCCAAAGGCAGCAAAAATCAAAAAACACTATTTTTTGTTGTTTTTGTCACCCAAACAAATTTTCTTTAATAATATAATTAATGTCTTAAATAAAATAAAATCGTTTAGTATTTTATTTTTTTTATTTTTTAAAAATAATCATTGATTTTGTTTTTACTTTTCTTTAACATATTTTTCAATAATATTATAATGCATATTATATTTTGCTGTAACTAGGAAAATTTTGCTGTACGTTTAATTCTAATAAGTTATATAATAACAATTTTTTAATTTAAAAATAAAGAATTACAAAAATATATCAAATAATTAATTATAAATATAATTTTTAATGATTAATTTAGAAAATAAGATGTTATAAGTTACATTAATTAGAAGATTTATTAAATTAATAATAATAGTTAGCAATTTACTGACAAAAAATTATTTATATATTGTTTTACTATTTAAAATATATTACAACAAAAATTTATTTGTTATATACAAATACTATTTCTATTGCATGTTTTAAAATAATTATCCGTTATAACGGAATATTTGTTATAAGCAAGCTCTTTATAAATGGAATTAACTGTTTATTAAATACTTTAAATTGCTTCTTGTAAGTTAATTGCTTATTGTATCTTATACTTAAATAAAAATAAATTTACAATTTTACTTCTAAAAACACTGCTGACCCTTAACACCTTAACACCTAGGCAAATCAATAATTTTTAGCATTGATTTAAATATAAATTTTTATTAATAGTTTAAACAATAAATAAAATTAATTTTTAAGTAATTAAAATTATACATACAATACAGTAATTTGTTCTTAAAATTATTAAATTAAATTATTTTTGACAAAAAAAACAATTAAAAATATAAAAACTGTTAATATGCTATCATGTAAATTTCTGCAATATAATTTATAACAAAATAATTAATTTATAACAAAATAATTAATTTATAACAAAATAATTAATTGCTTTTAAACAAACACGCAATTACAGTAAATCTGACTTTAGATAAAAAATAATTTGTTTAATTTTATAGAGAATGTAAAATGTTTTATGACTATAGATTAAATTTAATTAAATATTTCACAACTTTTTTATTTTACTAATTTATAAAACAACTAGATTTTTGTAATAAACTTTATGTGCGTGTTAATTGAAAAATTTTATTTTACATTAAAAATTTAAATAGTAATTCCAATTAATTATTGATTGGATTAAGTGATTGATGTAGTTAACAATTGGGTTGTAGCAGCATAAATACTACAGTTCAATTTGATTTTTGTTAGGTGGGCTAGGTAGAAAAATTGATGCTTAAACTCAATTAAAAATTTATAAAGTATAAAATAAATAAAATAAACTTAAATTTTGATTGTATTAAATTTTTAAAAGATAAATATTTTGGTTTAATAATTGTGAAGATTAGACAATATAGAGCAAATGGTAGGGAATTTTAAAAGTTTTTGTCATTGTTGCTAAAAATGTTTAAAGTTATTATAAAATTGTTTAATTATGTTTGAAATTTAATATAGTTTGACTAGATAAATAAATTACTTAAATTAGGAAAAATCTTTAATAATCATATTTATTTTTAAGTTAAATTAAAAGTTATTTTAAAATTAGTATTTTTGACAAATTAATCTAAGATTATTTTAATAAATATTCCAACTAAAATATAAACAATAGTTCAAACTGTAATTATATTACGTTTACGTTTTGCACTTGATTTATGTTAAATATACCCTGTAGCATGTTAAGTAATTTAAAGATTTTTTGTTTTAAGATATAGATTACTTACGAAAACACAATTATTGTTTAAAATTATTTTGCATTTTATTTAAAGTTTCTTAAATAAAGAAATTATGTTTTCAAATAATTATTTATTTAATTAAACTAAACTGATATGAAGAGAAATGGCGCAAAACCTGACACTAATCTAATTGAGAGTTTAATTTAGTTTATAAGCAAATGAATCAATAAATGGGAACTTAATATAGAACTAAAATTTTGTCAAACATTTAATATTCTGAAAACACTATGCCTTACAGTTCTAAATAAAATATGTATTACGAGTTAATTAAGTTAATCATGGCAGGCTAATTTATTATAAATATAGTAACCTAAACAACAGTTAGTCAGCAATATAACTTTAAACATAATTTCAGTTTTCATAATGCTAATATTTGAAAATGAATTTCTCAAATTATTTAATTAAATATTATTATTATAATATCATTTAGAGATATCAATAAAAATTTTAATATAATTAAATAATATTTATTAAATTCTCAAATATTAGTGAATCTTATACAAAGATTAAGAAGAAAAATCAGCAAAAAAACCTGATTAAAAAATTAAAATTTACCCCCCCCCCCTAGCATTTAGTCCACAAAAAGATACTCCATTTCACTTTATGATTTGCCGGTTACCAAAAGCGGAAAACAAATTTTATAAATTTTTAAAGCAAAATTTAAGAAAGGTTTTCTTAAATAATGCTAAATTTGGCTTAAATTTAGTTAGTTTGGGTTAAGTTACAAACAAAGTAATTTTATAACATTTTAGATGTTTTAAAAAAAATTCCTTTTTTGATTTTCCCTGGATCAACCGACATTCTCAATCTCTGATTTAATAGTACTATTTTAAATATTAGAAATAATAATAATAATAGTAATAATACTAGACAAATGTTAACAGATTTTGTTGTTAAGAAATCATTACCTTGTGTATTTAGTGGTTTACAAAATATTTGTTTAATTAAAGTTATCTTGAGCATTGTTTTGATATAGACCTATAGACCTATACAGGTGTTAATGCAATGCTGTTATACTATGTTGTTATGGCATTACTGTATACATTAGAGCGCAAGAAACAGATAATTTAATGTATGTTTCTATATATTAATTTTTAAAACTTGTAAAAACTAATGCATTTGTAGCTAACATGTTTTATTTGAAATGATTTTCATAACTGAACAAGTAATATTTATGCTAATTTTTTAAATCTGATAGTTTTGTAGTATACATATAGGGTCGCTATCCATAGTTTAAGTTTATGTAGAGTCAGGAACTGACCAAATACTGAACACAAA